>CM069453.1:11289160-11387108 GCA_035610835.1 Ophiura sarsii
CCAATTGACATATCCCATCGTCAGATATGCGGTGGCAAGAAAATAAATACAAATGCATCAAAAATAAATTACCAATTACCACTAAAACGTCTAAATTCATGCATATGACAAAATGAGCCCAAAAAGCACCCAAAGTAGCCCAAAAAGCACACAAAAATGCCATAGTATGACTGTTAATTTTATTTTTAGAGATTTACTTATCACATATTCCTAATTATACCATAAGAGGTGATGTGCAAATGTTTTACATGCCAAGTACTCCCATTTGATCAATTTCAATACCATCAAAAAGTCAAAATAAGATGGCCGCCAAAAGTAGCCCAAAAAGCACCCAAGACACCACTTAAAAAATTCCACCAAGATTTTTTGGAATCTACACAAAATTTTGATTAAAATATGAAATTTGTGGAGATTGTTTATAAAATGCCCGAAGGGACGAAAAATTGAACATAAGCCTATGTACTACATGCCTATATTAGTTATTGCGTTGCTTTTTGCTATCAGCAAAAATAGATGAGCAACTAACTTAATCTATTTTCATTATAAGTCACCTTTAATGTAAGTATCTGTGGAAGATCTACACCGATTGGAAAAACCTTTTAAGATATGTCTTCAACTATGTTCCATTAACTAATGAAAATTCACGCAAATTCTTGCGATTTCGATTCAGATAGGTGTGAATTAGGCTAATAATTATAGTGAGAGAAACTGAATATTATTAGCACGGAATTTCGGTGGATGCGGTACTCGTGAAGCTAAAACATAGGCATACCATTTTTCTAAAATTTCATTTGTTCTTTTATATTAGTTACTCTCGAGTCTTGAGGCTTTGATGTTTTGTTGTTTTATATGATATAATGTGCCCACTATGAATTTAAATTTCACCTCATGAATAATATTGAAACCGTTGTTCAGTATTTGAATATCACCAGCAGTGACAGGGATATATAATATAACCGTAATTGTATGTATATTAAAAAGCAACCACATATTCGTATAGCGTTACGCCATTAAGCATGTTTACTAAAACAATACAAATAATTGAGACTTGTCACTATACAGTAGCACATGCAATGGATGGGTCGGGCTCGTTATTCCAAAGATTCATTATTCCGAAGTGTCGTTAGTCCGAAATGACCGTAAGGGTCGTTAAAACGAAGGTTCTTAATTACGAAATAAGTGTATGGGTCATTATTCCGAAAATCAAATAAGAGTGACCCTAACCCTAACCCTATCCTTTAACCTAAACCCTAACCCTACTAACCCTACTAACCACACTTACCCTGCTAACCCTAACCCGTATTGCATTATCGTAACGATTCATATGACAGATGATTTCGGAATAACGAACCTTCGGAATACCAGTAGACCCAAACTGGGAATCGGTAAGCGCTAGCGGGTCATTAAAATGTCTGATTCATATTTAATGCTATCGCAATCGATATAAGATGCATTTCCAAGACTGTCTGGTTAAAAAACAGTCTCATACATGTAGTACTGTGGGAATTCGCTCTGCTGGCAGCATTATTTTTTTGTCGTTCTTGTTACAAAAAAGTCTGCTGGGGATAGAGCCTTTTCATTGTGGCTCCTCATATGTGGAATAGTTTGCCTGTTTCCATGAGAAATGCCACATAACCAGTCATGGAACTTTTCAAGTCAAAGCTCAAGGATTATCTTTTTCCTTGATAGTTTTTCTTTTGGTCTTGGCATTTCTTTTTGTTGTTGTATTTTTCATGTATGCGCTTTGTATCACTAGGCAGAGACGCGGTATAAACGTAATTTATTACTATGTATTATGTGAATTGATTTCTCTCTCTTAAGTGAACAACGCAATAGAGCCCATCAAGGGTATATTACATTCAGTAGTGTCAAAACAAAAGGAAATTAGGTTTAAGTATATAAGATAAAACTAGTTTATCCATCTTCGACCAGCAGAACTGATTACAATTCATACTCTTAGTGTGGTCACGAACCAATAAAAAAGTAAGAAAGTTAAATACATCGAGTGTATTGAAAATATTCAATTGCCGTACGCGAGTGCGTCGTATATTAACGATTTTTTTTTCTTTTTTACGCTTTACGAGTTCACCGATTTGCTGCATGTATTATTAAACTTATTGATGTGTTTTTATTCATTTGAAATTGTATCAACGAGTGTAAAAAGCGTAAACGAAAAATGTTTCTTTTGATTAGTATTCAATATCGTGTTTGAATTAGGTCAATACACGCGTATGTTTTGTTTCTCCATGAAATTGAAATCAATGCACTTGCCCAATGTTAATATGCTAAAATAGCACTCCCCCTACGTGGCCGACCCATTATTCACACTTCCAACATCAGCGTGCGCACTTTGATTTGTCTAATTTCTCTTGAAACAATACATAATTGTGCATTTATTGACTTATAAAAAACGCAATAGTCAGGTGGGGTGATTGAGTGGAATAAAATGCCCTACTTGTTTCTCCTCTACTCAACTCAAGTATTTTCACAAACGATCTTTGTCCTTATTATCATATCTTACCCTGTGACAATTTCATTTATAATGTTACATCAGATACTTAGCTTCACCACGGCCTCGTGGTGGAATGAATATGTATTAAAATAAGAGCCACTGACAAATGTCTCACTTTCGTCATGAGTTGAGTGTTTTCGTTCTCAGAGTGTTTGCAAGTAAGAATATGCTTGAGTTACGTCATACATAAGATGAGAGTTATCATGTTATCGTTCTAGAGGGCTGCCCCCCCCCCCCCCACCCCTCCCCCACTCTGGGGGGTACGCCACTGTCAATAAGTGTCTGAAGCGAAGTCGAATAGAGAGTTTCATAGGTTCGAAAAAGAACAGAAATTATATAATTTCCCTGTAGCCACTCCAACGCGGCTTTATATAATTTTTTAATTAGAGAAGCGGGGCGTCGTTGTTCCACTTAAAATGATACTACCGCCCGCATTTATGTCAGAAAATATTACACGGGTAAGGTCTAAAAACAATACCTTTATTCTCATTCTTAAACAGTCATACTTTTGACATTTATTCAATCAAATTTGTACCTTTAATGCCCCCATTTGTCAAATTGTACCCCGATTAGTATCGAATAACCCACAAATATTCTATCCTATCCCGTGCAGTGAGTACTCCATGCGTCGACGTAATGTGCCGCATAAGCACGCAGGACAATTGCAGTAAGTACACGCACTGCAGAAGTCCGAGTTATGGAACAAAACGAACGTTACCACGCACTGCGTGAGGTTGGTCACGCTAATTAATGTTAAGTTGTCTCATATAAATGTCGCCGATTTGTCTGAGAACCAATGAGAATTGCTGAAATATTCTTAGCCTGTAACAGAATAATATATATTTCGGTGCGTTTGTATTGCACGGAAACACATGAAGTGGAAAATCAACATTAACAACTATACGTTCACATTCATGTTTGCTCAAGTGTAAAATACAGCGCACATAAAATAACTAGATGGTAAACAAATCTATAAAATACACAACCTCATTATACATGTTATATAAAAGGAAATTTGCTAGATAAATACATTTCCAATCGGAAGTCATTGTTTATAGAAATGATCAATGGGTAGGCCCGGGTGGGAAGGTAGAATTGGCATTTGAATGATAAATCGTGGGGAGCTAGTCTAGGGAACACCATAGACGCGCACCCTCCCTCGCCTAAGGGAGACTTTCTAAAATGATTTGTTACTTGTTCCTTCCAACTCGCTTAATGAAAATATGACATCAGGAAAATAGATTCGCCGTCAAATCCAACGTCGGATAACCTCCGAACAACCTCCCCAAACCCAAAATCGGAACACCCTATTACCAGCAATATTTAAAAAATCTAAGTTATGACCTAGTCAAACCTACCGACCGCATTTTCCTGCCTAACGAGTCTATTAGTCCTAGAAAGATCCGGGACAGTGAAGATGACTATCGAATCCCTTAACCACGCCAGGGACGAGATAGCGCAACGAATGCTTTTAAAACATTAAGTTTGAACGCCCAGTAAAACAGTCACCTTGCAGGACACGCCCGTTAAAACGGACAAGACCGGACAATTACGCGTACACAAACCGACAGACAACCAGACCGCCAGATACCAGAGACGCAGATAGACACTATCCCGTCAATATAGCATAACCGCAGACTCCCCCCGACAGATAGACAAACAGACGGAGATATAAGAGTATCCCGTCAGTAGATTACTCTGTATTTTAACCGGCCCAGCGTTGGATTACTGGCATTTACATCAGTGTAACTGAGCGACGATGGACGTGGGTAATGAAGGTAACACACCGTAAACATCCGCAACATATAGAGTAAAGTGGGGTGAAGTGTTCATTAGAATATCATTAAATCCACCTGCGATTTATCAAACTCGCACCGTCTTGCATGTGTTTGAAGGATTATCAGCCTGATTATTCAGGCCATTCATTTGTGAGTAGAATGCAGCACATACAGGGTGAATCAAAAATAAGAATATGCACGGATCGAAACGGTCCTTTGACATTGGTGTATGTACTGAACCATAACATTGGTGTTGTCTCGATGAAGCGTATTAAAACTAGTTCATCTTCAGAAAACAATGAAACTTAAATCAACGGGAAAATAAGCAAAATGTGACCAGATTTGTAAGCTGACCCCTTTTCACCATTCCAATTGGATTTACACAGTGGCATGATGAACTGGAGTGAGTGTTCAATACATGCATGTATTTGTAATTCAGTGTTATCTGGCAGCATAGTAAACATAAGTGAATGAAACATTTGCATCATTTAATAGTTAGGAGAATGCACCATAGAACATTTAAATATCGTACATGTACTGAAGATCGCACTTTAGTATGAAAAGTCAGTCACATGTGTGAAGGTAAATACTTGACAGGTTCATAAACTATAGGTTCTGAAGCCATTGCTTCTTCTGCTAACGTTTTTAACATATACAATGAAATTAAAGCTTCCTTGCAATTTGAAATAGAACTATTATTTAGTTCTCTTCATTGATATTCAGGGTTTCAACGAAGCTCTCCATTGATATGTCCACCGTTCTCGGTTCTCACTCAATTTAGTCATGCTACAGTAACAGTCATATCTTATTGTCTTAAATGTGTAAATCCCATTGGAATGGTGAATAATTGGTCAGCGTACATAACCTGTCACATTTCCTTATTCATCCCGTAGTGTTGTTTTCCCTATGAATTGATATACAGTTGCTTGCATTTAAAATAAGGATATTATTTACACAGAATGTTTCCAGGCTTCAAATGCTCATTCATTTTTGGGGGACGAGTTAACTCGGACCCCTTAGTTTTCAAATGAAAGGTCACGTGGTCATTAGTATTGTTTCAATTAGCTAGTGGTGACGTGAAACGTTACAATCATTGTATTTACTAAATAATGTAAATTGTATTATACATAAAGGAAGAAGTATTGATAGGAAAAACGAACCTTATCTGTGGTTTCAGGCAGTTTGAGGTTTTTAATGCAGTCGGCAGTAGTGTTTGGTATAAAATGCAAAAATATCGCCAAATTCAGATTTTCAGTGCGAAATTAGTATTTTAATGATATTTTGTATTAAATGTGTCTATTACCGTAAATAAAATGGTGCTTTAATGGACAATGTAGTTTAAATATCACATTTTAATTTTCGATCCGAGACAATCTCAATGTATGTATACCGTTGTAACATCTGCCATTGTTATCAGGATACTGTGGTGTAATGGTTAGTCACCCGGACTATAACGCGGGAAGCACACTTTGTTCCATTATATTGTTTACTTACAATATCATTAGTTTGTTTATTAACGAAACTCTTTTTTTATCTATTAATATTGTTTACAATTTTTGTTAAATGAATATAAATAATCACGATTTCTTTTTTTGATTCGGCTGATGTTGTTATGCTCGTTCGTCTGGCTGTAGTGATGTTTATTTTTACAAAACGATTGACTACAATTATCCATCAAAACCTACCATTTTATGCAATACAAAACAAAAACGGTCTATATTGATGCAGTATTATTGAATCAAAATATTAAGGAATGCTTTTCTACTAAAAGATTCGCATTGTGTAGTATTTATGATCAATCTTGATTAAAAAATCTAGATTTATTCGAGAAACTCCACTGAATTCCTACGAGTCAGGCCAAACAAATTAAAATAGCCCAGTAAAAATGAGGTCAGATTTGCTTTTTTTGATATTATATCACATTTTGAACTACATATAGTAGAGTCATCTTGGATTCCGTGACCATTTTCTTCCTACCTTAGTTTCTTAGTGAATTTGTCAACTAGAATCATTTTAAAAGAAAATGAGCTCCCATGCATTTCTCAAAAGTTACGGGAACATTCTTTTATAGCGCAAATTCCAAAATGGCCGCCATACAGGCAAACTATCGAATCAAAATACTTTGTTATGGGGGACTCAATGGAGCTGAAACGGGTGGTGTGCGGGCCTTACTGTGGCAAAAATTGAAGCACTTTCAATCCTCGTTTTCATTCACGTAGACGCTTACAACTTTAGATTTGAGTGATTGCAGATTATTCAATGAGGTTTAAATCTTGCTTAATTGTATTACAGGGTGAGTCAGAAAGAACGGGCACTTTTTGTAGAGAAAGCGCCACTGAATGAAATTCCAGGCCTGCATATTCATATCCAATGATAGCGCTACAAAGACTACATATTTGGCTTTCATTCAGAAAAAGAATATTTGAATTCGAACATTGCGTCATAATGTTACAACACTTTTAGTAGAACCCGGTATTTTTAAGCCAATCCATGGAATAGCAATAACACACAGTATTGTTGGGTGGCTGATCAGAGATGCCAACCAATGAAACTAGAGAAAAACATGAAAATGCACATGAATGTTTGATACAATATCTTAAAATGACCAGAAATTAATAGAATTATGAGTAATAAAGCCTGGATTCAAGGTGCAACAAGTGAAAAAGGCATTTCAGCTTATTCAGAAAGCGAACCTCAATAAGAAATGGCGTGATAATTCGACTATCCTATTCCTATTATATGGATTGGCTTCAAAATGTTGGGCTTTACTAAAATTAGTGTAACATGATAATGCAATGATCTATTTTTGAAATTGTTCTTTTGAAAAGCCACATTATAGGTATTTACATTGCTTCTATTGGTTTATAATGTACCTGCATACATTTTTTTGTGACGCCTTTGTGAAAAAGTGCCCGTTCTTTCTGACTCACCCTGTATGTGGTGTGGTATGTGGTGTTCTTTACACACATCCGATATATTGTAATTAGACAATTTCGGAGCATTGTTGAGAACTTGGCAGATACTTACGTCTTGCAAACGGAGTCGGTAGCGCTCTGCAACACACGCTTTTCGAATGCCAACCCAATTATGTTTAAGACTTTTTGTTCACTCAGGTTGGGAATATAAACTTTTATTACTTCATTCATAATATTTATCCACCCGATCCAACAACATATGTAACAAGATATAACAAGAAGGAAAAACAATAAACAAGAAAGGTACGATGAAGAAAGTCGATACGATATAAAACGAATGGATAAGATATAAAAGTAGATATACAGGGTGAATAAAAAATATAGGACTCTTTTGGTGGGGAAAAAGTCTGGAATTCCGATGTCCTCTATAGGGGGGGGGGGGGGGGGGGGGGGCGGGGGTCTAAATTGTGAAAAAGTCTGGAATTCCAAGAACATGTGCCAAAAAGGTATGGAATTCCATTGAAAAATTGGTGGGGAAAAAGTCTGGAATTCCGATGTCCTCTATAGGGGGGGGGGGTCATTATTATCTGGAATAGCCCATGATCTTTGGTTAAATATCTGTTATTTGTTCTTAATTTGCAGGTGCTGGTGAGTCAGGGAAGAGCACATTTGCTAAACAAATGAGGTAAATATACTAGTATTGAGTCTATAATACATTATAGTCTAATTGGCCATCACGAGACAGTGACGTAACCGCGTATTCTAATAATTGCAGCACATAACGCGCGCGACTACTCGCGGCGCTGGCGTATACACATGAGCGTTGAAAGGTGGAAGATACATACGCGTGCGTAAACGCTGCGCCTGTTAAATGACGTCACTGTCTAGAGGAAGCCAAATAGAGTATAGGATATATCAAGGTTTCAGCACCAGAAAGCTTTAGAGATTTTCCAACCAAAATAATCCATTATCAGCCACATATTTCTAATGGCGTCAAAATGTATGGGCTTACGAACTGTATATTTTGAATCATCACTTCTTATATTGGTAATTTTGGTATCAAAATCCAAGTTTCTCTAAATGGGTATTATCCACTTTGTAACCCGTGACGTAACATTGTGTATAATTTTAAAGCTTATTCGGCACGGGGCATTTATGTAGATATAATATTTGAAACATCGTGAAAATTAACGTTAACAATTCGCTGTTGTGCTGACTGCAATGTTTTATCTGTGTCAGTCCACTTGACTTTTAGTTTTTCATTTCAACTTTCCTGTGGTGTCAGAGGATTCACACGAGACCTGATACTTTTACCCACATCTAAGGGGAATTTGAAGTCAAACGCGCTGATTCGACTCGTTGCACCAATCAGTATTTTAGAGTTTTAGAACTCATAAAACATAAAACATATGCTTTTTTTAGAAAAAAGTGTTCGTTTGTTTTCAAACCAATTTACTACGGTATAAAGAAAAATTAATTAGCTTTAATATGAATTTTATCTGGTTTAGATTGGTTGAGGGAAACTTATTTTACGCTGTTTTGAATAAAAGTGACCAATTTAACGTCCGAACACGCTTCCAGATCTTGACCATTATATTTCATAAGATACGACCAATACAAAATTACAATACCGACAGCGAAAGGATCAATTCCTTTGTTATGAAATGATTAAAGTGTGGTAATTGTGTCATAAATAGGCCTTAAAGCTGTCTATTGTTTTAATCTATTAGGAGACAATTTGGAACAAGTCTATTGTCTACTTAATTCGTTTAATAAACAAGATGTGTAATGATTTACATCATAATCCTAGTAAACATTATTAAGCTCGTTAAGCTTGAAATTAAAAACCGTGTTTTTGGTGAAAAAACAGCTCCTGTACAGAAATAGTCATATTTACTTAACGGTATCATCAAATAGCGTGATCTTTTTTCCAGATGGTAGTTAAGAAATGGCGCAATCATTTAAAGTTTTGTTTGCCTTGATTTCCAATTTTTTTCCAATTTTTTTTCAATTAGGGTAAACTTTTTTTTGACTCACCCTGTATTGAGGACCCTGGTAACTATAGACCCATCACATTATTGGATGCTTTTGGCAAGATCTTTACATGCATTTTACACTCAAGACTTGTTAAATGGTGCGAGCAAAATTCAAAAATTCCAGAAAACCAAGCAGGCTTCCGGAAAGGATATGCAACCACTCATAACATATTTACACTTCATAGTACTATTCAGAGGAATCTACTAAGAACAAGAGGGAAATTATACTGTCTTTTCATTGATTTTAAGCAAGCATTTGATAGCGTGCAAAGAGACAAACTACTCAATAAACTTAAGTCTGTGGGAATCACAGGGAAAATGCTGAATATGCTTGGCAGTATAAATAAAAATGTTAAAGCATGTATAAGAGATGGCAATATAATCTCAGACATGTTTGAATGCCCTATTGGGCTCAAGCAGGGCTGTCTTCTCCCCTCCAATTTGCTATCTTTATCAGTGAGCTATCAAATTATCTTGATACTAATGGTGCAAAGGGTTGTCAATTAATGCCGGATACCACAGAAATCAATGCTCTTTATTATGCTGACGATATTGTTGTAATGGCTGATACTATAGGTGGTCTCATAAACATATTAAATCGATCCAGGATTTCTGCAAAAATTGGGGGATGAAGGTTAATATGAGCAAAACTCAAATTATGGTTTTCCGTAAAGGAGGCCCGATTAGCCCTTATGAAAAGTGGACTTATAATGATCACCCTCTCGATATTGTGTCAGAATATAAATATCTGGGCCTTACATTATCAACTGGCAATGCGTGGGGTAAATCATCGAGACATCTTGCAGATCAAGCTTCCAAAGCACTTAATATTCTGAGAAAAACAATGTATGCTGTTGGTCATATGTCGTATGATTCCTATTTTAAAATCTTCGATGCTGCTATTTTATCCATTTTAACATACGGCTCAGATATATGGGGTTTTAAGCGTTATGAATGTCTGGAAAAAGTTCAATACAAGGCTTGCAAGCAGTTTCTACAAATCTCTCAAAATTCTACAAATAATGCAGCAATTGGCGAGTGTGGCAGATATCCTATTTATGTATATTGTATATATTATCAACTGTATTAAATTTTGGTTAAAACTGTTAAGTATGGAAGATGAACGTTTACCAAAGAAAAGTTATGATATGCTTGTTTATTTTGACGAGAGAGGTTCGCGAACGTGGGCCACTGAGATCAAATCTATACTTTTTAATCATGGATTTGGACATGTATGGTATAATCAAGGTGTTGGTGACGTAAATATGTTTTTAAGTATGTTTAAGCAACGTATTCAGGATACTGCCCAACATAACTGGTTTGCCGATATTTCTTCCCTTGATAAATTAAGGACATATCGTAATTTCAAAAATCAATTATCACCTGAAAAATATTTATCAGTTATTATAAATGTGTCACATCGCCGTTTTCTTTCAAAATTAAGATGTTCCAGTCATTCTCTTCGCATTGAAACCGGTAGAAGACATGGAATAGATCCTAATGATCGGACATGTTTAGTGTGTAATGATGGTAAGGTAGAAGACGAATTCCATTTTGTTATTATTTGCAACCAATTTAAGACTTTACGTGAAAGATACATCTCAACTAAGTACACCAGACATCCAACGCATGAGAAATTCAACCAACTCATGAGTTCTCCAAAAAGCACTGATATTAAAAACCTTGCTTAATTTGTATTCTCTGCAATAAAGATAAGAGAAGATATTGAAATTGATTATGTTTTGTATATATTTATTGCATCTTTTAATGACAGCACAGCAAAGTAAAAATTGTTTATTACGTATGCGTATGTATAATTTTTGTACCATGTAGTATGAAGGGCCAGAGGCCTATATATACAATAAATAAAATGAATGAACATAGACGCAAGTACTTAGCATCTGACATCCGCACGATGCAGCAATTTGTCTAAAGATTTTGAAGAAAAAAACCCAAAAGTCTTTCGTATATTGAATTAACTCATACACGTTGGAAAAGATAACCGAGTTATTTTTAGGATTATTCCAAGTAAAACAGTTTTAAACTTGTCAAAATGATATATATGGCGCATTGACGTTAAGTGACATTTGATAACTTTGGTATATTGCAATTTATTAAAACCAATTGAAATTCTTTACTAAGTGCACACACATTTGGGAACATTGTATTATCGAGTAAGTAGAAAGGTTTAAATGAAGGCTTATATAAATACTGTAGGGCGTGACATGTCAAGTCATCAGCAGGGTTGACAACTGTTCATTAAAATTAACAGATATTGGGTCCCGTCGTGAAAACATGCCTCACTCGGAGATTTAAGAATTCAAACTTTTACTCGAAATGAACAAAGCTTTTAAAGAATGGTGGACACCGTATATAATAGGGGCATTGTTTGGAATGGATATACAGTATTCAATAGGAAAGGACGTACTTCCGTGTGGGCAAAGCCACGGACTGTTCACCATACTTCTTAAAGGCTTGAATGTACTTAATGTCATGCTTGTGAGTCCAAGCACTCCTTAAGCGTTAAGGCCCTATCACACTGTTGCGAATAGAGCTAACGTGTACCCGACGTTTTCGAAATGTGGGTGTACGTTCGTGTTAGTTGTCATTCGTTCGTGAAGGCCCTGTCACACCATGGCGTATGGCCTGAACGTAAGCCGACGTATATAAAAAATAGCTCGAAAATTGTCAGAGTACAAGAACGTCCAACTTCCCAACGAATTGCATAGGAAAAGTCGACATCGGTGTTGGAATGGACGTATCCATAACGTATTGAACGTATACATAGCGTATGACTAACGTACTGATAGCGTATCACTAACTTATAACAAACTTAGGACAGCGTATCACAGCGTATGCGAGCGTATGACCAACGTATGCTTAACGTATTCGTAGCGCGTGTCTGCCATGTTCGACGTATCCTCAGCGTATGGCCAGCGTATATCCTGCGTTCTCGACTTATGCCCAACGTCTGAGTAAATTATGAGATACCAACGCGCAGCGCGTTTGGCATGTTCCTACCCACCGGAGTTCACGTTGGAAATTGGGTGTTACAAGGAATTGCAGGTTATGGAAAGTACACTCTATCACTGATTAATACACTACCCGCGTTTAACAAGTTCCCAAAACGCCGAATACTCGCTAGCTGTACGGCAATTTCAATTCTGAGTGGACGAGGGGGACATGTCCCCCCCCCCCCCCCCCCCCACGTTTTGAGGTGGGGTGGACATAATATCAAATGTCCCTCCCCCCCATGTTTTGAGTTTGCATGTGATCGAAATAGAACATTTTAGAAACACCTAATACAGGCTGTCCCAAAATGATTAGTACCCATCGATGCCCAAAGTTCAATAAATTTTTTCATCATCAAAATCACTGATATTAGATCCGTTGTTTTTCTATCATATTTGATATACTGTACTCTTTTATTAGAATTTTAGATAATCAATATCGGAACTATTTAACTGAAGTTACATTCTGTTGTGTAAGACATGGTGATTTCTCCTTTTTGGCAAAATGCAAAAAAATGTGTGCGTAACCAGCTTGTTTGAAAGAAACTAATACATTCTCTTAATCTCTTGTATGCTAATATATTTGGTTCCTTTCTATGTTAAACTGTTGTTGTATTATATGGTTGTTTAAATCATTAATAATTCTTCATTTTGATTCAATTTGAAGGGAAACAATGGAATGTCACGCATGGGCGACCCCAGCTTTGTTTCTATTTGAGCTAGTTTTGAGGCTAAACTTGAGGGCCATTTAAATAGGTAAAGACGTGGTAATGGGTAATTAGCAGTGGCTTAGACTTCTTTTTAATATTGGGGATGCAATTTCTTACAAACTTGGTAAATATAATATATATCCCCTTACTGTTTAACCTCCCCAAATGTATTCTCCAATGTGAAAATGAAATCTAAGCCACTTCTATTTCACCAAATAAAACAATATTAAAACAAGTTAAAATCATGTCGCGAAAGCCAAAATCCGTGTGTAACGCGAAAGGAGGCGAGCTTTTAGCACATGACCCTAGTTATTGTAAAAAGAACAAAGCATGGGATTATCCCCATTGAGTTTGTACAGGCGGCACCCCTTCCGGCACCACCCCTGGTCTTCAAACTTCAAACAGCTGTATCTCCCATTCTGTATTAGCTATACCAATGCCATTTTGCAGGCAGATAGCTTGTTATAAGGGCTTTAAAATAATACCAAATTTGTTGAGATAGCTTTTGTGGTTTTAATTTTTTTTAAGGAATATGACAGTATGAAACTAAAAAGTGTAACAGCACCACCCTATTGGGAGACGAGCTCATAACGCGTGACCATAGACGAAAATGAAATTTTCCAACTACCATAAATTCTTATTTACAATTTCCAAAGGACGAATTGATCCACACTCGCGTGATTTCGCTTTACATTGGTGATATCTTACATGTCTTATGATCACATACCCCCACCCCCCCCCCTCCCCTCGTGCCCCCATCGAAGACCCTAGTCAGTAGCGGATCCAGGGGGCGGGGCCCGTGCCCCAAATAATTAAAATTACAAATAAAAAAGAGAAAGAGGCAGGGGCGTAACAGAGGTTGGTTGTCAGGGGGGGCACAGGCAAAAAAAATCCTGGTTATAATAATTTCGTCCCGGAATTTTTCGTAAAAGGTTGCCCCAATTTTTTCCCAGTCAGTCACCTCGTGAATTTCACGTAAGTGGGGGGGGGGGGGGGGGGGGGGGGGGGTGGGGGGGGGGGTAGGGTCACAAAATTTCGCACGGTAATAAAATTTCGCACGGTCACAAAATTTCGCAATTCAAAAAGCACAACAATCAACAATTTTTGGACTGTTGTGCTTTTTGTACTGCGAAATTTTCTTTCTTTCTTTCTTTCCCTTTCTTCTTTTCTTTCTTTCCCCTTTTTTTCTCCTTTTCCTTTTTCTTTTTCCTCCCTTTTTCCTTTCTCTCTCTCTTTTCTTTCCCTTTCCCCCTTCTTTTCCTCTTTTCCTCTTTTCCCTTCCCCCCATTTTTCCTGGTGGGTAGGTTTGAATTTCCTGCTGAGCACCTTCAGGGGGGGCACTGTGCCCCCTGCCTCCCCGGCTGTTACGCCACTGGAAAGAGGGAAGGGAAGAGAAGCAGAGAGAAGGGGTTGGTGCAGGGGGGGGGGGGGGTATATTTGCCCAAGTGGAGGGGTCTACCGTAACATGTCACATGGTCATGTGTGTCGCATTTTGACTATTTTTCAACCGTGTCGCGTGCAGACTTAAAAATTAGCTAAAAGTCACGCGTCGCAAAATAAGTTTAGAAAGGCCTATATTTTTTGCTGTGGTCTTATATTCGCGGTACCGTTTGTACAGCGAACGAAAATATTATTATGACATTACTGTGATGATGAGAAGCCGAATAAATGACAATCATATTATTATACATTTATCAGAAATTCGTACGCTGAAGTGACATCATCCAAAAGTATACACCGGATCGCACCTTTCCTGCCTTTTGATTAGTTACCTTTTGCAGGAAAGGTCTTCTCTCACCTTTCCTGCCTTTTGATTAAAACATAAAACGGCATCAGACCACTGCAGCAGCTCACCGCCCGTGTATCGCGGTATTTTCAAATATGGCGATTTCGGTGTGACGTTCACGAAAAATACGTAGTGGTACGCGAGGTACTAGTAGGGCGCAAAAGCAGACGTGACGATTGCGTTTTACGCGGAGAGAGACACAGCTCCTGTTCACGCACGCTGCTGCATTCGTTCTTTTCCATGCAGTTCCGAAAATAACGACTTTTCCATGCAGTTCCGAAAATAACGACTTACCTTCAAATTTCCCCCCATGGTGGAAATCCAAAATGGCGCTCGTTACACGTAGAGAGATAGGGCAATAAATTTCGTCCGTATTCTCCTTCATAATTCGCACATTGCACTATGGTGTTTCGCACATTCATTAACAACAATTCAGTTACAATTTATTTTTATTTTTGGATGGGCAACTTATGATGTCCCCCCACATTTAAATGTGGATTGACGCCCCTGGCTAGCTGTACTGTAGAAAACGTTATGTACATTACACGATCGCTAGCCATAAGTTGTGCAAAAGGTGGATACGTCAGAATACGTCGTTGGAGATACGTCAAGACTCATTAGAGATACGTCAGGCATAGGTTAGACATACGGCACATATACGTTATCAACTCGTTATCACTACGTTGGCTGTACCCTTCAGCCGACGGACATCAACGTATACCAACTTACGAGTAACGTACCTCTCACGTATGTCAGCGTATGTCTAACGTATCACGAACTTACCGGGAACTTATGCAGAACGTATTAAGCACACGTTGAGTACGCCGAGACATTTTGAACATGCTCAATCATTTTTCGCGGGCTCGACGTGTTCCAAATTTCCACAGCGTATCACAGCGTGCTCTTAACGTAAACGACGTATCACCAACTTACCCCTAACTTCTATCAGCGCCATGGTGTGACAGGCCCATATGCAATTAGTTTCAAATTGTAGACCTTGAGTAAAGAAGGAGTAATTGAGTAAGGCAGTGATTTACAAGCATATACTCTGGTGGTAGGACAAAGGAAAGATGTGTTGTTGGTTGTTTTTTTAGTTTGATGTTTCTATCCCCCTTTTTCAGGGGGCGGGTTAATATTTGGATTGTCACCAATTCGGATGCAATAAAGGCCTGTGTGCAAGTCATGACCGTTACTGCCTCCTTTTGTGATGAAAAGGATAATTAAACCCCGTCCTACTGAGCCTTTTTTGGGAGGGGGTAAATCCTAACAGAGATGCAGAGTATGATCAGAATTTCACCAGGTTTTTGGCTTATAAGAGAGTGATTGACGGCTTACCCTACCCCCGTGTTTTGTCAAAATTAGCGAAAATACGTAAAACGATTACCTAGGTGCCCTAGGTCACTTTATGTTGCATTTTGGTGCCACCAAAAAAGAAATCCCAGTAGCAAGAGGGTTAACTCGTAAAATGTTACTGAAAAGTCATGAAATGTTTTAATAACATTTCTATTTCTGCCAATGTCACAGTAAAACAATGAATTTATGAATTTAAGACATTTGTGTCAACATTCACATAACCTCCTGATGGTCATTTGCCTTAATATGTTAGAAACTTTAAAGCCTGCATCACAAAAGGCCAATAATGTTTTAGTAATTTTTCTTACGCGCTTAGGTCTTCAAATGTCATATGAAGCGGTACTGAAAAACCAATATTGAAAACAAAACCGGCCCCCCCCCCCCCCAACTCATTACAGAAGTTGGTAACCATGATCGTTCTAAAAAACGCTGAAAAGGGGTATATTTAAGAGTGTCACCGCGGACCCGGGCATTCTGTGAATCAAGTGTCCGCAAAATTCGGGAAAAGGGGCATTTACTCAAGGAGTTTGTACACACCCTTATCAAATCCTAGACTGTTCCACCCCGGTATGGTTTTAATTATTTGATCAGAACAACCCAAATCTACTATTTGGGGTACATCAGTTCATAACACAGGACCATAAACACAAGATAATTGGTAGCAACATGTTTTTATCTATTTTATGTATGTATAAAGTGTCATTGAAAAGGGGTGTTTGAAATTCTAGTCATTGAAAATAAAAACACATTTTGTATCCCAATGTTGTCCTCGATCTTGCATAAAATGGGGTAAAATTTATGGAAATTCCTTGCAAAATGGGGAGGGGGCTTTGAAAATATGAAAATCGATCATCATTACCAACTGTTGTGCTGAGTTGGGGCTGGGAAAATAAACTGATAACGTATATTTTAACATCTTCTATTTCACAGAATAATTCACAAAGGAAGCTATGACAACCTTGAACGTAATAACTACACAGAAATAATCTACTCAAATGTGTTAACAGCGATGAAGAGTATACTGAATGCGATGAAAACGTTACAACTGTCCTTCTATAACCCTCAGCGATATGTAAGTAAATTAGATCACTGATAGCTAGCTAATCTAAGGGCACCAACCAAACACGGGTAAGTTGAATTCAATTGAAGTAAGAGCTGCTTTAAGATTATAGGTTTTATGAATAGGGACAATTAATGGCTGTAAGATGTTTTGGACGGTGTATTTCGTTTCTTTCAACCTGCAGCAAAAACTACTACCTGGAGACCCGTAATCGAAATATTGTCACAATTATCGGAGGTCAAATGCAAATTCAAAGTTCACATACCGCGAAATTGTATTGGAACCATAGCTGACAAAAGGATATAAGACCGCTAAATATTTATATGGTAAGGGACTTGAAAATTTGCATTCGACCTTTTACAATTTTTGAATAGTTTTCTATTAAGTATCCCTCACACTAGTACGAGGGTCATTCAATAAATAATGAAAGTGATCATGATATGGGATGCATGAGTGATTCTATTGAGGGATAGTGTGATCAATACAAAGTATGAACCTTTGTCTTTCAAACGATACAGTTTTGGATTTCTAAGTGTGAACTATGACGTCATAGCATTGTCTCAAAGTAAGTATACTTGGAACACTGCTAAATCAGTTATTTGGCGGTAAATTTGAATTGTTTGTATGAAACATGTGGTAATAGGATTGCATAACATGACACCAGAAGCAGGTTGATCCTAATTTTTTTGCGTAAGTATGATAAAAAAGACAATAACTTAAATCCCTGTGTAATTTGATATATGTAGTATAAGAGGAAAAAGTAAGGAGAGGCAATTGAATAAAAAGTATACAAATATCAGTATTTCAAATAGCCAATTTCATTTGAAAAAAGCCCAGTCAGTGAGTGCATCACTAATATTGCGGGAAATCAAATAATTTAGGAAAAATTTAAGTAATTAACCAGTTTGGGAGATTTCATATGATAGCTAACTAATTATCTGAACTTATGCGCATGAAACCTGCAAAAAATATGCGCATGCGCAGACGGCAGATCATTTTGAACTGGGCCAAAATTGGCTAAAATCATAAAATTTACCATATAAAAGCTTACTGTGCCTTCAAATTCTAATCAGAAATAATGAAAAATGCTTAAATCAATGTGTATAAATACTGTGATAGTCACAATGAAGATATACATGAATGTATCAATCAAAGATGGCTGCCACAACCTCTCTTATTACTGTTATCTTTAGAGCTACTAGATATGTATTGTTAAAGTAATCGTCACATAATTTCAATGGTTTGAGGACATTTTATGAACAGCTCCTCTTGAAATCCTCACTATTATTGCTTTACATCCCACAACAATTTATTAAATTATAATCCCTCCATTGTTCTTTATCCTTTGTTGTTTTCTCTAAGGTATATTATTGCGGATTGTGTTAAATAAAAGCGTATTTGAGATGGTCCCTTCTTGTTTGTATTAAGGAATTCAGATCTAAAAAAGAGTTTAAAATAGAGATGAGTGTGTGTTCTAACTATGTGCCAAGTGTTATCTGTTTTTATGCTTGCATTGCCGAGATATACGCAAATGTATCAATCAACCCATATTCAACATATTACATATCCAGCCAAATAATTGACAGATTTCAGTCAGTGTCTGAAACCTATTGTGTTTATGTTAATGACGTTACATAACCAAAGTTATCTAACAATCCAAAAGTGTATTGTTTGAAAGACAAAGGTTCGTACTTTGTATTGATCACATTACCCCTCAATAGAATCACTCATGCAATCCCATACCATGATCACTTTCATTATTTATTGAATGACCCTCGTATAGTAAGGGTAATTGTCACTATGAATGGAAAATATTGTTCAGTTTGAAGATATCAAGCCGTTAAGAGCTGTCAAAGTTGCTTGACATCTTTATAACACAATGATATACTTCGTGTTGTTGTGTCAATAGACCAAGAAAGAGTCCATTGAATCCTATTGGCACATCGTTCGACATCCTGGTTTTGCAAACTGTGTAACCCACGGTCTAGAAATTTAAACAAGTCCACTGAAATGTTCCAATAAATTTGTAAATCAGCTCACGACCAGCATGGTGTTTAGCGGGCGAATGGAACTAGCATGGTTGTTTACAATTTGGTACAACTTCTTTTTAAATCATTAATAAAATAACAGCATTTTAACAGTGCAAGTGCACTTATTGCCAGGGTTGTTAACAGTTTATAGATAGAACTTTTAACACAGTTTATATGTTGCAGGTATTTTCACCATGAACGGTTATTTTTGGCAGATTTGTGCACTTTACAAGTGTTCGTATTATTATTTTGTGATATTTCTCAAGAACAATTAGGCGTGTGTTTGGACCTAATTCATACGCGACAAAAAGTAATCAAAATGTATATTTTGTTATTTAAAGACCTATACTTCTACTTTCATTAAAATGGGTTTATCAAAAAATAACAGATATAAAACAAGTTATCTAAAATGGCATTTTATCTGTAGTTTACTAATACCTAGTTTAGTAAAAATGTCGGGAAACTTATGCTATGTGCTAGAACAAATCAAAGGGAAG
Source organism: Ophiura sarsii (assembly GCA_035610835.1). Taxonomy (NCBI): domain Eukaryota; kingdom Metazoa; phylum Echinodermata; class Ophiuroidea; order Amphilepidida; family Ophiuridae; genus Ophiura; species Ophiura sarsii. Next base: position 11,308,849 of record CM069453.1, read on the forward strand.
ATCGGAGCAAACACGTGTGCAATGCGAAATGCAATTAGACATATCAAATCCACTTCACACGTCCGATTTGGTTTCCTGTTTTTCTGCTTGGTTCGTAACCATTAAGAGTGTATGAATAATATTTATATAGCGTGTCTCAAAAGATCCTATTTAAAGGATAATGATTGCGTGTCAGTTGTTTCGAGGTTGCTGTTAAGAATCAAAACATTTTCACTTTGGAACAGAGGAATTGCACGAGAGGCGTCACGGTAGCCCCGAGAGAAATTCCGAGGTCCCAAAGTAAAATGTTTTGATTCTTCACAGTTATCGAAAAACAACTGATCAAAGTCATTATCCTGATTCAAAACCGTCATTTAATTATACGGATGTTAATTGTACTTACAAAAGTTTCTTAGGGGTGGCATCCAGATTCGTACGGATTGAAAACCGTAGATCGGAGAGGGTAAACGCACTGGGATAAATGGACAGTTTTGTGTAGACAAACGGAACGCGGTTAAATAATGACCAACCAATACGTGTTTAGCCATGCTTAGCGAACGCATTGAACAACTCCCGTGAACGGACAGCTAGTGCGTTTACCCTCTCCGATCTACGGTTTTCAATCCGTACGAATCTGGATGCCATCCCTTACGTCAATTTAACAATGCTTCACCCATTACAAATCGATCAGTCTGATTTAAAATCGTTCAAGCGTGCCACTCACACGTCGCGTAACTACTGCGTTGTGATAATATCCCATGCGTTCGTGGCATTACTCGAATTGTGGTGGTGATTGTACTTGATACGCATTATACGCGGGCTGACTAATGTTTACGCGGCGGTATGGTTTTCCGTTAGTGACCTGCGCGAAGAATACTAAACTCTAGAAGATGCACTGGTCCCCAAATCCAAAATCCCACGCGATTTGTTACTGTAACATTCAACACTCGATAAAAATATGCAACGCAAGTCCTTTGGCCAAAGAATAATTTGAAGTGGATATAGCTGGTGAACTTTCAGATCCAATCATCTCACAGTTTGGTTTGCCACAAGGCTCTGTAGTCGGACCTGTTGGATATTCTGTTTATACCCTTCCAGTTGGTGACATTGCAAATCATCATAATGTGTCTCATCATAAGTATGCCGATGATACGCAGTTATACATATCATTTGATCCCAAAGTGCCGGGTGACCTTAACAGTGCAATAACTCGACTTCAAAAGTGTATATTTGATATTAAGAACTGGATGACTGCAAACAAATTAAAGATAAATGATAGCAAAACAGAGTTCTTTATTGCCGCATCTACATACAATCGCAAACACCATCTGCCATCTGATATAACTCTTTCTATTGGAAATGAAAACATTCAACCTGTGAAGACCGTAAGGAATTTAGGCGCCTTCTTTGATTCACAAATGACCATGTCATCACATATCACAAATGTCAGCAAAACGGTTACTTTCCATTTACGAAATATCGGCAGAATCAGGAAATATATTGATCAACCTACATGTCAACATGCTGTACGTTCATTGATACTCTCACGTCTCGATTATTGTAATGGCCTTCTCTCTTCGCTACCATCTACTTACATCATTCGCCTGCAACGTTTGCAAAACTGGGCTGCACGTCTTGTATTTGAAGTCGACCGAAAACATTCGCCTGGACCACTTTTAAAATCACTGCATTGGCTTCCAATACGCCAAAGGATCATCTTTAAATTACTTCTGTGTGTTTATAAATGTCTTCATAACCAAGGACCAATCTACTTGTCAAATTGTTTATCATTATATGTTCCAAAGAGACCACTCCGATCTTCTAATGACTATCTACGTCTTCAATACCCTATCACTAGAGTTCTAGCTGGTGATAGAACTTTCACAGTTTGTGCGTCAAAAGAGTGGAATAAGCTACCTATCTGTATTTGACAATCATCATCTACAAGTGTGTTCAAAAAAGCTCTTAAAACTCATTTGTTCCCTTAAACAGTTTTTCTGTTTATATTTTGTTTCTAATCTATTTGTAATTGCTATAATATATTGTACGTACTATGCTCATGTTACACTCACATTTTGTAGTTTAAGTTGTAATTTTAAGGTTTTATCTTGTAAGCGCTCTGAGCCTTTTGGAAATGGCGCAATTAATGCTTTCTGTATTGTATTGTATTGTAGTTAATCTTAAGGACATAAACAAAGTGTATGACTTTCTTTTGTTGAGCACTTTAGTTTGTGATATAGTCCCTCGGTTAAACTTTAGAATCTGGTGGTCCTTCTTAACAAAGCTCAACTCATGAAGAATTTTTAAATTCTCCTCGTACTTTTATGCGATAAATCATACGATTGATTTTTGGCGGTATTTTAACCAGGTTGAATAGTTTTACAAATAGTTCAGTCTGACCGTGGGAAGGCACGTTATTATTCTTGTAAATACGATCCAGACGTATATTGATTTAAACACGTTTATGCAATCTCGTAAAAATCCCTTATATATCACAGGGCATAGATTGAACACATGATTAATAGTTTGCGTTATACGAGTATGCGTAAAAATGTATGAATAATAACAGAGGGATTCAGTAAGCTAGACATAATCCATCTGGTCGCGTATACATTTACGCAAGCCCCTGCGAGAATGCAGAAAATGTAAAAGAATGAATAAAATCAATAGTTTCATAACAGTGTGTGCTTATTACATGGTGAATATTCATGATCTAGTGAATATTCATGCACTAGTGTACGCAACATCAAACCACACTACGTGCGCAAGTTGGGTGGTCTGACGTGGTCTTGCATACATCGGTTGATGTAATGGGGCGTGCCCATTTCCCTCTTACAGCGTGTCGTAAGGATTCCTTGACTTTCGACATTTTAAATCGGTCCTTTCAGGCACAAATGTTTGAAAAACAAATATTGTTATACCTAAAATGCGCATGTTGCCTCATTTTGGTCAACCATTTGTAAATTTATAAAAAAAATGCAGCGATGAAATTATTTAAATTGAATTAATTGTACTGAAACCTAAATAATATGAGATTTGGAGAAATGAGTGCCTGGTTTGAGTCACGTAAATAGTACCAAATATCATATTTCCCCAATGTTTTGTTGTTTTTCGTAACTTCCATGACATTTACAGCTCAAAGTAGATCAAGAACGGAGATATGAAATACCTTTAGGTGTCTTTTATTGTCAAAACACAGGTGGAACCAATTGATCATAGGATAAAACTAAATAATATATATAAAGCGATCGCAAAATCTCTCAAATTTACCGAGTATAGACACTGTACTCTATTGGGGCTAATGTAGGTTTACCTGCCACGGGACATCCACGCATCGCACACAGGGTGTCTCAAAAGAAATTACAAAGCGTCTTTAGGTAATCGTAACTTCCTAATTAAGTGTCGGAATAGCACGGGGTTGATTCAGTTCAGTAATCAGGGAGAGATGTGCGATAACGTAAAAGTGATTCAGAAAGCACAGACAAGAAATGTATCATGAAAGCCCTTTCGCTGACTGAATATTGCTGACCAACCATCATGTTTTATGCCAAAATACTTCATTTAAAATGATTATTTAGGACGTGGGAATTTTAAATCTTCACTCAAACCATGCCTTTATATTTTAAATATAGACCAATCGCCTAATCAATTTTAATGAATAACATTTGAAAACATTAAAGTACGTCAATTAAGATTACTATTGTTTGGTTTATTTACCCGTTCTTCTTGTATTTTTGAAACCTCCAGATTAGACTTTTACCTCACCTCTAATTCAACCATCTTTTCACTCTCTCAAAAGACTATATAATTATTTTTGAATTAAGAAAGTCAATCGTAATCTCTCTCCTTACAACGAGTTGTATTGTTTTTGTTTTGTGGTTGTTATGAATATCACGATCAATTATTACTCAGTCCTCTCTCTCATGCATTTATGCATTGATCAAAAATTCAACAGTGCTGGCTAATTGAAAAGAGAATGAGTAAGTAATCACACGCGCAAATGAAAATTCACAAACTTGGATGGAAGTGTTCTTTGACTGATGTTACGTAATCGCTAATTTCTCTAATTACTGAGCCGAATGAAATGCGGGTTTCTTCAAATTATTGCCAACGAATTTGACTTTATTTTGCTGTTTGAATTGTTCTATTTCGACAATTAGTTAGGAAGTTAGGATCACCTTAAGGTGCGTTGTAATTTTTTTGAGACATCCTGTACTTTAATACTACAGTGCAACAGGTCATAAACACTCCACATTTTCCATTATCAAAAAATCCAAATCCAGCAAATTTTCTAAATTTATTGATTAGTCTAGACCGTCCCCCGTAAAAATGTCCCAAATCAGGATTATTTGTCATTGCGGACAATATTTTTCATTTCAGCTAAAAGTGCAATACCGTATGTATTTGGGGAAAACGAGGGTTTACCTAAAATGTCAATATTTTAGAGTTTAGTATTAAGGCTGGTGTCAACCCTGTTTGGTGCCAAATTATCAAGCACTGTAACTTTTAAATTATGAATGTGATGTACATAAAAGTATACATTTTTTTGTAATGAAACGAGTCAGAGAATCCATTTTTGGTATCAAATTTTACTAAAATTAGTGTTTTTTACATTTTTGCCCATTTTGCAAAAAGTGCCAAAAATGAGATTTTTGAGATAAAAAACATTTTTTTGGCACTTTTTGGTCAATATTTTCAAAACAAACAAATTTTAAGCCAAAAAAAAAAATTCGCTCCTATATAATTGACTTTAGATGATTTTGGTGAAATTTTGGAATTTTTAATCAAAAACTGATATTGTTAGGTTGTCTGAAAAATGTTGACGCCAAAAAGGTGATTTTTGGGCAAAAAATGTAAAAATCACTCATTTTAGTAAAATTTGATACCAAAAATGGATTCTCTGACTCATTTTATTACAAAAAATGTATACTTTTTTCGTAGTGGTAAGATAAGTTGACCTACTGGTCCGTAATGATCGAAGTTATTTTCAGTGTTGTAAGGGACGAGTTAAAAATGACGTGCTTTAGCGGGCTAATTTGGTTTACCATATTAACGTTGTGCAGATGCGCCGATGCTTTTATATATCATTCATATAGCAACTGAGGAGTGTGGATGGGCTATCCTATATCCATACGAAACAAACTTGTATTGCAATGATGTGTTAAGTCCACCACTAATTTTGAACTATTATTCGCTCCTATTTATAGTTGAGCACTATTTCTAGTGACTGTTTCCCCAAGATTTATATTGTATATATATCATTCACAATGAATAAACACCATCTTATTTACAACGATGGTGATCCTTGTCGAAATTAAGTAATTGTCCATGCTTGTGTCTTCTTAATTGTACCTTTGTAGTATGGCCTTATGCGTAACAAACGTCATCACTGTATCATTAATTATTTTGAATACGCGTCAATCAACAGATTGGTTTAGCATACACAATACACAAATCAGGCCAAATTGCCTGAATCATTATGAATTTTATGATTATTATTTTCGAATACTAATAATAGATATCTCAGAGGTGCAATATCTAGTGTCACCTATTTTGAATTCTTATATACAGCGTGTATCAAAAAGAACGCAACACTTTTTGTTGAGAGCTGTACGGTTACAGTAAAAGATAAATCACTCTAAAACTTATATATTCTGTTAGGTCTACTTATTGGCTATCACATAGTCAAATTACAACGATATCGATTATTTATTCGCTGAGATATTAAAGGTATAAGTAGAGAAGTGCAAAACACGTTTTACATCGTTCGTTCTAAAAACTTGGATTTTTCTGTCCGATTAGTGTTATGAGTTTAATAACAATGTAACCTTAATGTCTGGAATGGTTTATCTTAATTTCCTTTGTTTGAGTAAGGTGGTACATAAAATCATTGAATCGTGTAATCTGATAATCATTCGACCATTTGAATACGTCAATCACCCCCCTTTTTAAGTTCTGAACCACCGATTGCTATGATCGCCACATAATGTCAATGATACGTTCTTTCATAAATTAAAGTTCATAATCGATGCATCTTAAAACAAGGACAGCATTTTGAGGGTCGAGCAGCACCATAATGTCCCATTCCCAACAGACTAACAATGACTGATTCACCAGACAATTACTACCTTCACTGGACTATTTCATTTGTTTATCTTATGAATAATGTGCCATACTGTTTTATTTATGACATTAACGAGATAGAGAAAAAGAGAGAGGATTTGCAAACAGACTTTGTAATTTGGATTTTCAAGTTGTGTCATTAACTATCAACTAATTTATTGCCAGATTTAATTAATATTGATATGATACAGTAACGGCTAGACATTGGATACCTTTAACCTGACATTTTCTTCTCAGAATGAAGAGTTTGATTCCAATTATTTAAGTACAATGGGTTATTAAAGTGTCTTGCTAATATTCACCTGGCAAGAAAATCAGGCATAGGCCTACAGGATAAACGATGTAAAACGTGTTTTGCACTTGTCTACGTGTATCGTTGATATCTCAGCCAATCTATAATCGACATCGTTGTAATTTGACTATGTGATAGCCAATAAGTAGACCTAACAGAATATATAAATTTCAGAGTGATTTGTGATTTGCCGTAATCGGAGAGCTCGCGACAAAAAGTGTTGCGTTTTTTTTGATACACCCTGTAGTGGGTGTGGTTCTGCCGTTCGGGATGTCAGCAGGGAATTTGATTGGTTTTTGGCTGATTTTCAGCCGATACGCCCATACATTATGAGACAATGGTGTATAGTTTGGGCGAGGCTCAATTCATTCGAATAATAATACCTTCAGTGCGTATGGCCCTACACAATGTCGCGGCGAATGCGTTGTGCGTATAACGCAGTGTTGCCATGCGCGCGTGTGCTAAAGAACGCGATTAATTCGAAGCAGGAAGTTGGTAAACAGCTCGCTGGATTCGCCAATTTCATAAAGGAGGAAATTTGTTGTCGTTTGATTGAAATAAATCTACCAAACTGCGTTATTTTATGATAAAAGATCAAAATAACCAATAAACTAAATAAGAATGAGAATAAAGTATACACGACTCAAAATATTGTACAGCCTACAGGCTACATTATAAGACCATCGTATATATATAGCAAAACAGCTAAGAACTATACTTTGTTCTCTAATTAATATTCAACGCGTTTGTTACGTCTATCTTAAAATGGGCGTTGCCAAGGGGTTTATTTGTCTAATTTAAGACGGTTTGTATCTTTATTAATTTGAATAAAGATTCCAATTAGACCGATCAATGCAACTTTGGTAAATTAATTTCAACACATACTGAACAATCAGCCATCATTTGAAGAGACATTTTCAGTTAGCCTAATTAGCTGATTGAGTGTCGTTACTGACACCTGAAACAAACATTTGGAAAATCAAAGAAAGAAGTACATCATTATATATATTGTTTTTACCTACAACATTATATACACGGTTGCCACATTCTGTGAACACGTACTATTAACAATATTTTGTTCGGGTAAAATGTTGTGAAGAGTTTTACAGTAGCAGTAATTAATTCTTCTCGAGTACTATCGCCAATTGCATCCCGCATAAGTTCCGCATATTTCCTTGCCTCCTTCGCGCCCCATATAGAGTACAAATTCTGGATACGCTAATAGATCAAATGTATATATTATTTTTATGATATATCATTATCGTCGCTGACATCAGTATCATTGATATCTGCAGTATTGATTTACACAGAGATTTAGAGATTGGAAACCTTTGATATACTGATTCTCTATCTTTTTATTTTGTCTTTTCTTCTATTATCTTTAGGAAGACGCGGAGCTATTCCACGCGCAATCTAAGCACGTCATCGAGGGTAGTTTAGGCTTCACCAAAGATCTTGCAGATGCCATGAGTAGATTATGGAAGGACCCGGGATTGAGAAAATGTTATATGCGCTCAAATGAATTCCAGATTATTGACTCCGCCGCGTAGTGAGTACACGGGTTGAATTGTCATTTTCATTGTGTTACCATCGACCTGTGTAATACACATTTTAATAAAGTTTGTCGAAAAATAGTGAGCAATTTGTCCAACAGGTCCGCTTCTTAAAGGGACATTAAGTGGTGTTGAAAAGTTTAAATGTTTAAAAATTTACTTCAGAATTCAAGATGAACATTAAAAATCGCCATTATTGTTGTTTTTACTAACAAAAAACACAGCAAAACTAGATTAAAACAATATCATCGCTATTTATTGAAAAACGCCCTCTATGCATATATGGTTCGCGTTATGTATCACGCGTACTGCACGGGGATACTGTCGGACGTAAAATGCTGGTCCCGCGGGATAAGCATTTTTTGAATCGACGTTTTCTTGTACAAAGAGAGCTGATTTTTCTTAATCCTTATAGGTGTAAGTTTATACATGTAATACAATTATAAAAATAAACTAATCTCAGTTTTTATCATAATTGAGGGCGCTGCCTCCAACACATCTCTTAGTGTCCCTTTAAATACGGTATAGATGTTCCTGCCACTCTCATTACTAACATCATAAAATACTATCTTATTTACAATGATGAAACACTGTCTTATTTACAACGATGGTGATTCTAATAAACAGAGCCCTCTATCTAACATTGCACAAGCTTTACAAAGTATAATTTGCTTGAGGCCTTGCAGTTGTCCTATAGTAACTGCTTTGTAATTGTATAATAACTGTCCTTGCAATATAAACAGTGAAAGATTCATATGAGGGCAGTGGCATGGAATCTGATGCAAGCGTCTGCTTCATACGACCACGCAACAGAATTAAAATAATGTATGAATAAATCGAATACATAACGTTATAGTATTGAATTATGGTTTTTTTCTTTCTGTATATAGTTTCTTTAAGTCCATACATCGGATTGCGGACGACAATTACATGCCCACAGACGACGACATAGTTCGATCAAGATTAGTTACTACTGGCGTACTAGAAACAACATTCCAGTTCAGAAAAATGGATTTCATGTGAGTGTCAGTTCGGCCAAAATTACAATTATATATAATCCACGGTCACTATAGTCAGTGATAATCAACTTAAAGGTATATTATGTGATCTTTCCATGGAACGCCCTCAACATCGAAAAAAAAATTGAAAGCAGATTTCTTGCAGATTTACATTTCTGATCATAAATCGTACATACATTCCAAGTTACAGGGCGATACGATTCTTAATTACTTCAAAATCATGGTTTTAGAGTGAAAATAACTTATTTTATTCTAGTCTAAATTCACTCTAAAACCATGATTTTGAGGTAATTAGGAATCGTATCGCTCTGTAACTTGGAATGTATGTACGATTTATGATCAGAAATGTAAATCTGCAAGAAAATCTACTTTCTAAAAAATAATCATGAATAGAGGGCGCTCTCTGGAAAAGATCACATAATATGCCTTTAACTGTCGATCACAGAAGATTGCTTGGTGAATACCATGATGCAGTGTAGCACTAGCACTCTTCCTGGAGGAAGGGATCGGCAGTGCATACTCTGCCATTTTACGTGTTGAGATAATTAGCAGCATTTCAATACAAATTCTTCTTACACAATAGGCAGCATTTGTGGATTGGACCCAGGTTTGGACGATTCGTCTGTAATAGTAGTAGCATTGTGTATTGCCTGTGGATCATTTAATTGTTTAAGACTCAACATCACAATATTATAGGCCTACGTAATGAGCCGACATGGCTTTAAACGAACAGTTGAACTTTTTCCACCAAATATGTCGGTGATAGGCGAACGAAATACTCCTCAAAACCACTCTACGGGTTCGATCGATTCATTTGCGATTTAATCTTTTATTGCATTTTTTAAGAATTATCCTTATATTAAAAGAAAAAGTTTATTTCAATTTTTTCTTCCACATTTATGATGTTGATGATATTTAAATAGTCCGTACGTACGTAGAACAGGGTTTTTTCTTGGCGCATAACTGGTGCATTTATGAGACGAAATTATCAGAGATGAGTATCAGGGCCACGACACAAGCTTTCATTTAAACGCACTTTAAGGTAGATGATCTGATTGCTGGCCAGATTTTCAACCTGATGCGTTCTATTTCCCATGAAAGGTCATCCTTACAATTGTCACATTCCAAAGTTTGAGTTGTATGTCTCCGATGGTTCTTATTTTAGAAGTACAAGGTCACAATAAATTTACCCATTGAGGTACACAAACTAGCGGGTGGTTAACCCCCTTTAGCAGTAATTCACCCCATTGTAGCCTATAATTTATAAATGGAACGTTTCTGGCCCCTAAGATTTTACAGACATAATGAGAAAAAATATGGAGATTCTTCTGATATCAAAATATCTTGATATTAAAAAAAAAATCATAGCCCCAAAAAGTGATCAGAACATACACCTTTAAATTTGAAGAAAATTAAACCCACACCAAAACAATCATAAATAAGTGAGACCTATAACAGGTATAATTTAACTAATATCTTCATGTGTCCGTCTTTATTACAGTCTGATAGATGTTGGTGGGCAAAGAACCGAAAGACGGAAATGGGTCCATTTCTTTGAGAATGTCACCGCCATATTGTTTTGTGCTGCTCTCAGCGAGTATGACCAGCGGATTCGAGAGGACGATGTCACGGTAAGAAAAAGCATAGCCCCTGTTAGCATTATTTTCCCTGGAAAATGGCTGATTTGACGTGGGTTTTTTCGCGATTTGGGGCCCATGTTTAGGGTTTTCCAGCACAAATCATACCTCATATTTAGGATATGTTTGCAAAATTAGAGCGGCACCAACTAATTGCATCATGAACATGCAATGGGCCTAGAGTTAGTTGGTCACTGGGATGTATTGAATTATGATTAGCTCGGCCAAGATTTTTGGGGAAAACTTTCTAGCAGTTGTACCCAGATATATAGTACCACCACCATGCATCACCCCACCACTAGATGCCCACGGGTAAATGTAGATAAAGACTAAGGGGTGTTTCTGCTGGGACACTGCAAAAAGATTATTGCCGATTAATGCCGGGTTCTGCCTGTTTCTGCTGGGCAAACTTAGCGTTTATTAGCGGTTTCTTCCCCAGCAGACATAGCAGCATAGAGACACGCTCTATGTGGCTAGTTATTAAAAAACCGTGTTTCTCAGACCTCATAAAGAAATGATGAGATTCTTTATTATTGATTAAATTGTTGATATGCTGTTGAAGTTTTTATCATTTTTGTGATCTAATTTTGTTGCTGATGTTGTAATTAATGAAATTACATGACATGCGAATAATTTTACTAGTAATTTTGAATGTGTTCAAACTTGTTTTCTTTGTTGTTCATAAACAAATAACATACTTTTGTTACGTGACTTATAGAATCTTAAAATAGTACAGACATAGGCCTACTTCTTTTAGATCCCAATGGAGCAATACACATTTCTGTGAGATCTGTCGTCAGCAAACTGCCTCCATAGACACACTGGATGGGTAGTAAGAGATTGTGAATCTATTTTAGATCTAGCTTCTTCCCGAATTGAACCAGAGACCGGCAGTATAAACCCCTTTTCATGTGACGAAAGCGAGATTGACCATGTTAATGGTTGTTTTTTCTAATGTAAAATTTCCCTGTATTTACGAGAAATTAGTGAAATTATTTTGATTAACCAATACAAAGCATGTTTAGTTACTAGTGAATGTCTATTTTCCCTTCAAAATGAAGACGCCAGTTGGAATTTTAATACGATAACTCTCCACGTAGCTCTGCCTCATTCAGTTCTCAATATCCCTTCGTGATTAAAGAAGAGTGTGCGACTCAACTTGCCGATCTAAAGCTACTTTTAAGTTTGACTTTGACTGTGCGCATATTTTGGTGGCGCTGTTTGTCGTCTGCTTCACAGAAATCCTACATCTTACGGCTTATCTATGGTCTGCTTTAGGTATAGACTTAAATGAAGTTTACACGGAATTGTTGGGAAAATTTGAAAGTTATGATAAAACGTATGCTGGACGGTTTTTACAAGCATGAAATATAATTATGATACTTTACGTTTCATTGTTTATTCTACGTATTTTAATTCATTTTCTCACTTTACACCACACCGTCATTGTTTGTGTCTGACGGACTTGATGCACAGCAGCTCACGGCATCCCGCTGTGAAGTGAGATTCCAAGCATAATATCGAAATGAGATGCACATGACTCGTTATAATCTTATGACAGCAGTGGCCACGGACGTGTCTACCGCTGCTCTCGACCTTGCTGATCTATCTTCATCAAGCCTTTTAAGACGTATGGTGGGCTTTGCACACCCCACTGCACATTCTTTGTATTTCCCGGGTTTACCCATACGGAAGTACGCCCTCACCTATTGATTATACTTATTCCAAATGTTGCCATCCTATAGATGGTGTGACCGGTGACGTAGTGCCCGGCGGTTTGCGTGCGCACCTACAGGGAACGGTGCTTTAATTCATACTTGATTGATCATTACTTACCATGCTTACAGTGTAATAGTGCAGTAGTCATGGTATGCATCCCTAAGCACAATGAGAGACCAGGCACTAAATCTGGCTGCCCGGCGGTTTGCATGCGCACCATAAGGGCATGTGCTTTTAAAATTGGCGCTCAGTCATGTGTGTTTTGCTTTCATATAGTAATGTATGCAGTAGTCATGGACTAGTACCTCTAGCATGTCTTTAGACCAGGCGCTAATCAATTTGTAAACACTGATGTAAACAACGGTCACCTCATCTATAGATGGGGTGACAGGCGACGTCACATCGGGCATTTGGCCGGCAGTTACCATTGTTCTTTGCCCGGCGGTTTGCGTGCGCATCCTGTTTTATTTAGGACCCGTGCTTTTAAAACTCGCGCCAAAGCATTATAAAGGGCAATAGGGCATAGCGGACAGTGTTGTGGGCATGTGCTGTTCACTCAAGCATGTATCGACCAGTCCCTTCGACCGTTGCGTTTGTTGATAAACATTGCTGTCACCCCATCTATATCCACCATGCTTCAAGTATCCAGTATGCATGATTGTACCAAAGTCGCTCGATCGTAATGCCAAACTCAAAACCACGCAGCGATTATAGAGGGCGTTGATAATTAAGGCTATTTTTGCCAATCCCCATTATCTTTTGGTGAAACTCTGATTTTTGGCCGATATTTTCTTAAATACAGGAGCGCTTAGCATCTGGATACCTCAGGGGTACTCAGATTGATGTGAGCGCTCTACGATCTTACTTGATCCTGGCCAAAACCGTGGCGATCTAATATAACCATGGTTTATCTATGGTGGTTCTCGGTCGGAACCAGATGTCAATTACGTGCACAGCGGGATCATGTGAGCTGTTGTGGACTTGATGCAAGCCTATAAATTACTTGCATCCCGATGTCGCGACCTTATTTTTTTGATCATCGTAAACTGGCGCTGTTGTTGCATTCATTAATTTATGCAAACGGGATCTGTGATCTACGTACGTGCAGTTCCTATCCTAAATTGTAATAGTATCCCTGTTTGTGTCGTCATTATGCAGATATCTATACAAATCTTCACTTGGCGTGTGCTATCAATCAATGATTATGATAGCTTTGCATTATAGAGGCCGTCAGTGTTTCTTCATAACCAGACACCTCTAAGGATACTATTAATACACTCTGTTTAAAATTGGCAGGACATAAACCCGTGATGCTAAAACAGACAATCAATCATAATGGATCAAGAATGATTAGAGATCAGGCATCAATTGCATCAGTGGCGTAGCTCAGGGGGGGGGGGGGGGCAAATGCCCCCCTGACGAAAAAACTCAATTTGGGCCCCCGCCCCCCCCCCCCCCCCCCCACCCCCCTAAAAAAAAAGTGAGACAAAAAGTAAATAGGGAAAAAATGAGAAAAAAGACCGAGGTTATTAGCCAAAAAGAAGGCAAAATTGTAATAGTACATTTTACTGCGCGAGGTAAGTGACTTGAAAAAAATTTGGGGCAACCTTTTACGAAAATTTTAGAAATCTTGCCCCCCCCCCCCCCTGAAAAAAATCCTAGCTACGCCACTGAATTGCATGTGATTTGTGAGGAGTGTATGAGTAAAAATCCAGCTTTTAATCACTATTGTTCGGCTTATAATTGAAAAAGGCTGGTGCCCTTTATAATCATATTTTTGTTCTCCTTCGTTCCTATCACCAGAATCGTATGCAAGAGAGTTTGGATCTATTCAAGAACATCTGTACATGGAAATGGTTTCACGGGACGCCGAAAATCCTATTTCTTAATAAATACGACATATTTAAAACGAAATTGAGGAGAGTCCCGATCTCAGTTTTCTTTAAAGACTACCAAGGTAATTGTTACAAAGTTATTGCTAGGTTTTATGTTGAAATCATTAGATTCTTCTCAATAGCCTCCTAACAACTGACACCGAGTGACAATTAACTTGAAATTAATTCATAGTTTTGAATTTGATGTTTTTAAGTTGGAACATTATTATGTTCTTATAGTTATGAGCGTATTTATTACCTGGTAAGTTCTTTTTTGTAGGATTGTATATCGTCAGCCTGCTTCGATAATTGCCTTTAGAACTCATTTTTTTTAGTTCTTAGAAAACAACAAAAGTATGAAACCTGTTACCTGTGTACCTGTTACTCATTTAGCATTATTGATGGATGGCTATTCATTATGTGGAATGTGTCTTGTATTGTTGATGCCTCAATTGGCGTGCATGGATGCACTAATCCAAGTCATATAGAAACAGATGAACACAGCCATACAATAATTTGATTAATTCCATGGATTGGTCAATGCAAATTCAATAATGCAAAATGAGTAACATGTTGGAGTGGTCTGGTGGCTCTTTTGCAACAAAGCTCTTCATTTATCAACACTTTTGATTGGTCAATGACTTAGGTATTATAACAGCATGTGCATAATGTAATGAAGTCATGATTTATGCAAAAAACTCAATTTTGCTGAAAAGTGAGTTAGGCAATTATCGAAGCAGGCTGACGATATGGTTTAGACCCCATTATGTGATCAGGTACCAACATTCCAACGAGCATGACAGGTGCAGTTGCTTACACGTGGTTTTGCTTGCATACCACGTGCTATACACCACTTATGTTTGGCCAGGTGCCAACATGCAAAGAAGTGATGGGACCGTTTACTTCAGATACCATGTTTACCTATGACAATACGATCCTACCCAACGGCTTTCAGGCATATCAAATTTAGTACTTTGAATTTTACATGATAGACGGTGATTTATAAGGTAAACGGTTTCAGATTGTAGTGGGTCATTTTTCGGTAAATGTCACATTACATGTACCGACACTTTGATATTCTGTATCTGGTAATTTCTTCACACTTAACTACATCTTTTTGTGTATTTCTGTTCAAAAACGTAGTCCCCATCATAACACAGCAGGATTTTTTTAAATATAATATTTTTCCAATGTTTGATGCCAATTCCCTACAAAACCCGATGGTTTACGCGTACAATTTCTGATTGCCATATTAATTAATTTGGTGGAGGGGATTTTCTTCATGAAAATACTCATAAACGCTAGTTATTTACGATTTAAACATATTTCATCCATCCAAATATGGCATTATATGCCTATCATGCCTATTGGAGCTTAATTTCCCAGTGTTGGTCGGAAAATTTCTGTCCCGACGTTTTGCGTCAGCTCGTCACAAAGCCATAGCATTCGTAAAAAGGAGAATAGAAACACTGCTTTGACCGTTTGAACTTGTCGCACATGAAATTAACATTGAACTTGTCGCACATGAAATGTTAGTCAGATAGTAAAATTCAGTGCTTCGGACAAAAATGAGATATTAGCACAGTAGAAAACTGCTAAGTCTCTGCTTTAAAATGCTTTTTGTTTGAGGTAAATTGGATTTTCGGAAGTCAACGTAATTTCTTATGTGTTTTTTTAAATTTTTCTCACCGGCTATTTTTAAGCCATTTATCTTTAAAAATCAATAAAAATGCTAATATAATTGTTATTTTCACCCAAAATGGCTCAAAATGTGTTTAAATTCACGCTCTTCCATAATTGAACAACTATTTTTATCCAAAATGTCAACTTTTTTTCTCTCGCCAATTTTAATCTTTTTCATACGTTTTGCACGATATCTCAAAACTAGAAAACACGCAAACTTGCAATATGGGAACCAACGTAACTCAAAAACGAAACCTCGTATCAGGGTGATATTTGGAATGGATAATAAGCTTGAATAGAGGAACGACCCGATGAAGCCGGATTTTGAATTATCTTTCCAAATTTGAATTATAACGTAAAATTACCTGATTGGTCGGTTCCTGGTTACCATGGCAACCATATAACAAATCCGGCTTCATCGGGTCGTGCGCATTGTTCCCATACATCATCTACCAAAGTATGGTGAACATGCAACATTTAGTTTTCTAGTTATGTTGGTTCCCGTGTTTAGCCAATCAGAGGCCTTGACTGGTTACCAAAACAACCAGATCAAAATAACGCGCATTTTTTGAAACACTGTTACCTAAGCTTCAATTTGATATATGACTCTAAGGGGTAACCCACAGTAACATTGAGAAAATCTGTTTCCAAAATTGGTGAAAATAACATAGACCCCCCCCCCCCCCCCTTAAGGAGGCTGTCAAGTGTCATTTCGTATTTTTCACGAATATCACCTTTTTTCATTTTTCATTATAAGCAAAACATCACAAATCGGGTTTTTTCCCCGAAACATTGTATGTGCGTATGTTTATATAGTGTCATCTCCGAACGGTATAGCATTAATTGAAAATATATATTCATTGGATTTTTAGGATTAGTGGTAAAAAAAAAATGACCACTAACGATACCTCTGAAGAAAACCGCTAGACATTACGGTTCCATCGCCTCTATCTGTTGAGCCATGTTTCTTGACCGATTTGACAGGCCAAAATACAAGTAATTGCTCCGTGAACATTGTGTCCCGACTTTGTCAAGTGTTAGTTAGCATTTAATGTAGCCAATTGGGCTAATAATTGAAACTAAAATCTACTTTAGAAATGCAACATCGCGACTTGTTCAAAGCTAGAAATGATTTATGCAATCACGCTAAAACATGCCAAAACCTTACAATTTTGGGTGTTGTTTCAACCATCAACCGGCAATTGGCAGACCTACCGACTACCGTCCATCTACAACATGACCACATACTGGGAAACTTGCTTGCGGGCTTCCTGCTTGACCAAAAGGCACTGGAGTGTGGCCACATGAGATGTTTTAAAGTCCACATTGGGCTCATTTAAAAAAACTAAAACCGTGATTTTTGTCGAAATTTAAACTTTTTATTTTACAAAATCTGAAACAGCACTAGATTTTATAGTTGTAATTGAAGTTTAAAGTATAATTTTTATATCCCAACACTTAACACTTTGGGCTTGCTGCTCACCCAAATTATTATTGAAGGTTGAAGCTATTTATAGACAGCTATGGAATGAAGTTACTGTTACTGAGTATGAAATTATTGTGAACATGAAATCTTTTCTAATATCATAAGTTAAGATATATCCAGCCAATTTTGCTCGTTCAAAAAACAGACTGTGCTATTTTTTATATAATGTATTCCTTTTTGTACTTTAAAATCACGAATATGTACAAAAACTGCATTGATTAAATTTGACAATGACCCCCACTAGTGTGACGGCCTTGCTACAAAAACACCCTTGTCAAAACCTGCGTTGGAAGGTCCGGGCAGGTACCCAAAGCGCTGTAGGCACTAGCAGCTGATGCAATAACTCAAAGAGTTGGGGGAAAAGAATCAAGATTTACAACCATGGATACCATGCTGTATCCGTGAACGAAAAAAGTTGTAAATATACAGGAAACGGAACCGTAATGACATACTTTTCCGGCGAAGCTATACCGGCCCAACACTTCAGATGGTAATTTCTGTCACGTCATTTCCGCCACATTTGTGTCATCTCCGCCACATTTTCGTTGGTTTTTTGTGTGATGGAGATGACCGGGCACCGTTACGGATAGGACTTTCACATGCAGTCATCTCCGTCACATAAGTTTGAAGAGCTTTTTTGTTGCAAAAGGGCCTACAGAATGTTACTCATTTGCATTAGTGAATTTGCATTGACAAGTCCATGGAATTTATCAAATTATTATATGGCTGTGTTCATTGTTTCTATGACTTGGATTAGTGCATCCATACACGCCAATTGAGGCACCAACAATACAAGCCACATTCCACATAATGAATAGCCATCCATTCAATAATGTTAAGTGAGGAACATGCAGAAGCTGATGTAATCCCTTTTGCAAAACAGCTCTTCATTTGATGCTCATAATGTGTAAAATAATGCAGCATTGGACACAATTATCAGTTGTAATTTATAAATAAATAGTGTTCTCATACTAACTTAGCTGAAATGTTCGTTCTCTAAGAGGGTGTCGATGAAAACTAAAATGACAGTCAACATTTTTTTTTAAAAATCGGTACTTTATAAGGTTGTAAAAGTTTGCGAAGTTTTAAAATCGGTATGTTACACTGAAACAATATCATAGTTGGATTTATTTGAAAAGAATACTCTTTATATTATAGTTTGGAATATGTATGTCAATTTCTAGTCTGGAATCATACACATTTTCTAATGGATTTTTATACTGAAAATGTGACGGAGATGACTCGAGTGTATGACCAACCTATAAACAGAAAGGGGGAGAATCAATTAAATATCCGTAAATATTGTGCCAAACATGTTTTTAATATGTTCCAGATGTTTGTCTTTGTGAAAAAAAATATTCAAAAGCTAGGTGACAAATTTGAAATTCAAAACCGAGTTTCTAGAAACTTGAAATGTAACATTTACCGAAGAATGACCCTAGTATGCTGAAGTATTATACGCGAGGTGCAAACACTACCCAAATTACCAGAAAGATTGAGGGCGCACTCCAATACGTATTTATCAGTGCCCCATGTAATCATGGTAATGCCAAATGAGCGGAAGGGATTCTACTAGTTTAATGACTGCGTATCATTTTTGTGAGAGAACTGAGTAAACATTAACTTTGGTCCCCAAGAAAAGGAAAATTCCCACGAAGGTTCCGAAAGTAAATGTTTAGATTCGTCACAGTAACTGAAAAATCGTGGTGATTCGTTACCATTATCTAACCATCATTGAATGCCTTTATTTTTCCTTCAGGAACAAGTGAAATCCACGAGGCACGCGATTACATCTACCAACAATTTGCTTCCAAGAATAAATGCGCAAAAAGCCCTGTGTATCACCATTACACGACGGCAACGGATCGTAGTAACGTGGAATTTGTTTTTGATGCCGCCATGGACGTAGTGCTCAAGAATACTCTTACAGATGTCGGCATGATAATGTGATATTCTCACCGGTGTCGGCATGACTATGTGAAATTCTCACAGATGTTAGCATGCATGGGCTCAAAAATACCGATATCGGCGGCAAGATTTATGTGGAACTTTCACTTCACCCATTGGAGCATGGGTTCAAGAATACTTTCATGGATGTCGGCATGACAATGCGAAGTCCTTAAAGCTGGCCTCCCACTTGGTATTTCACGACAGACGAACTGATCATACACCTGTTCACTTGATGACAGACTGCACAGAGATGGAGAAATTGTAACCTTGTCAAATTCCCAAGAGAACTGGATGTGAATAGTAACCCAGAGTGGTAGCTCGCCTTTAACGATAATCTAAAACTTTGCTGATATGCACATGATACATGTAATAAATGTGAAACTCTCACTAATACCAGCTTGAAAATTTGAAATTTTCACCGATATTATCATTGTGCTAAACAAATCTGTCAAAGAGGGCGACATAATAATGTAAAATCCTCAGATTTGAGCATGATGTGAAACTCTCTCTCTCTGGTGTGAGCATTGTTATGTAAAACTCTCACCGATATCCATATGAAAATGAAAAAACTCTCATTCATACAGACAAGATTATTGAGTGAGGTGGAATTTTCTGTTCCGACGCTATCTGATGATGTCGATGTAAGATTGTGAAAATCTCAGCGAGGACAGCAAGATAATATGTCCGCGTGGTAAGCAGAAACAACCACCGACGTCAACGCGATAATGTAATACATTCAATGATGTCAGCATTACATATCTGCAACTACACCAAATGTGAGCTTCTCTTAACTGTCCTCACGAAAACGCCAAACTCTTACAGATGTTTACACGATAACGTCATATTTCCACTGGTGAATTTATGGTGATGTGAATCTCTCACCGATGTCCCCATGCTATTGTGAAACTCCAAACGATTTCAACCACATGATCATGATGATAGTGTGCGTTGTCGACGATGGAACTCTCACAGATTTCCGCATCGTTTCATCGGTGTCCGCAGACTCACTCTGAACCTATTAATAGATATTATATCCATATCGCCATTTTCATGACTATTCATGCTATCACTTGTATAGGAAATTGACGTGGAATTGATATCGTGAAACTGTTAATAACGTCCGTATGAAATTGTGAGCTTTTCATCGATGCCCGTATCGGCTTGATATTATGAAACGTTCGCTTATACGGAAACAAATCTCGGCATGATATTGCCAAAATCTTATGATGGCATGATATTGCAAAAATCTTATGATGTTCTTAGCGATATTGTGAAACCGTCAGTAATAGGGTTACGAGTACTTGTCGAAACCTTAATTGTGGACGTCGGCGTTGCGTTTCGAAACATGTCATTGTCACGAGCGTCAATGATATGCTAAACATCGACATGCCATATTTGGCGTTCGTATGATTTTTTACTGATTTTACACTGTCACCGATGTCGGTATGATGTCCTGAACAATGACGATAAATGTATCAATGAATTCTTGTTAATTTGAAACTCCCGCGTCGGTTTGATATTGCGGAGCCAACCGATGTTAACAATTGACATGTGGCATCAAAACACTCATCATCTATATAGTATATACAGGGTGTCCCAAAAGTCTATGCACGACTTTGAAGCTTTGTATTTCACAAAATATAAGTCGTATTGAAAATATGAATACATATTTAGAAAGAGGAGATGTGGGAAATAATTTTGATACCAAATATTGGAGTAACATCTGTTTGTATATGCCACCCTAGAAGTAAAATATGTATTACTGCACAAATGTAATTTTATACTTCGAAGGAATAAAGTTCATAATTCCATACCTATTGAGATTAACAAAAAAGACGGGTAGAGTTGGTTACACTGAAAGTGATTCGTCAATTGTAATATTTAAAATTTTACATTACAGTGATCCCATCATAATATCAAACTATATCACACATCATTTTCGTTTCTATAATGAAATCTAGTTTAGATGTTTTCCATTTATACAGAGACGTGTGCTAATGCAAAAACACAGACCTAAACTTTTGAATAACGTAACAGAAAAGTGAATACACATCACACAGCTGTCAAACATGTTACAATTTAAACTTACCGGATTATTTTAATGCTGCTTAAAGGCCTCATCGAAGCTTGTTTTAGTATTTTTTCTACCACATCGAGACGAATCATGCACAGTTCCTGTGTTCAAAAATGTATCCACCAACTTCAGAATGGATATTCTTCCTGGTGCGCGTTTCACTTTGAAATGTTTTCTGAACTTTTGTTGAGTAAGTTGAACTGAATTTGTTTCAGCGTAGAACCATACAATTTGTATTCGCTTATCTATGCTGTAAACCAGGAAGACTTTTGCTGTGCAATGTTGTCTACTATGCCTATTTATGTTGTGAGTGACCGAGTTTGGTAATAACATTAATGTTGCAAGGTAAGCAGTGAACTGTGACTAATGCGCAACGTTGCTTTCATACCGTTAATTTATGCGCACCTGATTTTAGCAACAATGTGTGGTTCTTGGTATTGGTGGGTCTGGCACAAAAACTTTCAACCAGTTTTATAATGTTGTGGGTTCACCAATAGAGTTGTGTTTGGTATCAAAATAATTTCCCATATCTTGTCTATCAAAATATGGTTAAATTTATACCATATGATTTATATTTTATGAGATATACCTCTTCAAAAACGTGCATAGACTTTTGGGACACCCTGTATATATAGTAAAAATGTTAACCTTGATTGCCTATTGAAGACTACCAAATCTTGTCGATATCTGCCGGACGGACGATTCTATCCCCATGATCATTCTATTGTGATGTATAATATTTCCTTATTCTAGGTAGCCTTGCTTCATAGCAATGTTCTCTCCTTATCGTGCCTTACGCCTAAGCGATGGGATTGCGCTCCGAAAGCTATAACCATTTTTGCCAAGAAAACTGACACATCTCCAAACCGTCCACTTTATTCCCCAGTGTAAATTTGACCACAATATCCTATTAGATATTTGAGTCTAAATTTGCCACTTTAGCATGACATAAATTGCCCGCTTAGGAGCGCTATTAATTCGGTCTGGTACACCTTTGTTATCAATTACTACGAGAAGACTGCCTGGTTGTATATTTAAATTCGGGGCGTGTATAGCGGTACTTTTTGCTAACTGCATGGGTGAGTTTCCATTATGTTGCAAATTACATCCACGCGCGTTTAAACTACTCAATGTGCGTTTTAATACAGCCGGTGCATACAAGAATTATGTCATATAGCAACCAGCTTTGATGGAAGGCGAATATCTAAATTTGTTACCGGTTTTTAGGGCACCAATTTATAGCGCTGTTAAGCGGGCCTTGTAGCGTAATGAATGTTAGGCCTTACATAACCAGTACACGTAAAGCTCATACATATAAGTGATTTTTACGTAAGATTTATATACGATATGCGCCAAAGTCAATAGTTTGTATCACCTTACATATAATACTGGACTGTTGACTGGCTTGAGTGAACAGCATGGCCACAACACTGTTCACTATGCCTTACATAATGCTTTGGCGCGAGTTTTAAAGGCACGGGTCCTAAACAAAACAAGATGCGCGCGCAAACCGCCGGGCAAAGAACAATGGCAACTGCCGACCAAATGCCCGGTGTGACGTCACCTGCCACTCCATCTATACAAGCACCCATAAAATTGAACTGAGACTAATGACAATATTTCTATAATTATTAATGAAATATTTACGATGATCTCCGTTCAATTTTCATTGGCGTTTGTACATATGATGCTGCAAAATATTACTTTGCTGACTGACTATCGTATAAGTCTTATCGTACAATCCAGTTGTACGTATAAACCATACGTACCGGTTTTGCAGTGATGCCTTACCTTTGCCGGGTAAATATTTTGGAATAATCATTTAAAAATAATGAGTGGCAGCTTGGACGCCCGTGGGGGGGGGGGGGGGGGGGGGGGGGGGGGGGGGGGGGGGTTGTACTCACGTATATTAGCCATACGGATATGTGCGGGGACCATGCTATACGGATATGTGCGGGGACCATGGACCCATTTATTCACGGCCTGTCGCCGCTCATAAAGCATCTCATTTCACTGATAAGTCGTTCCACAAGCTATACAATCCAAACTCTCCCGTTCGGGCGTTGTCATTCCCCGTTCATTAGCCCGGAAGTCCTGTAGACACGTTTGTGACACGCCTATAGAGTCTTTGTACTCCTATAGAGTCCACACAGCACTCCGTTAGCGCCCTCAACGGAATAAATCACAATAACACTAGTTTAAGATTACGTACAAATATAAAATACGTACAGTATACGTATTTTAGATTAGACACCTTGGAAATCATATTGATACATAATTGTATGCCAAAACACTCAGGGGGTTGGTGGTCGGGGAGGTAAAAACAAGGATGTGATGGCACAAGCTTAAACTATAAATTGGATATCCTACAAGCTTAAACTATAAATTGGATATCCTACAAGCTTAAACTATAAATTGGATATCCTACAAGCTTAAACTATAAATTGGATATCCTACAAGCTTTAACTATAAATTGGATATCCTACAAGCTTAAACTATAAATTGGATATCCTACAAGCTTAAACTATAAATTGGATATCCTACAAGCTTAAACTATAAATTGGATATCCTACAAGCTTAAACTATAAATTGGATATCCTACAAGCTTAAACTATAAATTGGATATCCTACAAGCTTAAACTATAAATTGGATATCCTACAAGCTTAAACTATAAATTGGATATCCTACAAGCTTAAACTATAAATTGGATATCCTACAAGCTTAAACTATAAATTGGATATCCTACAAGCTTAAACTATAAATTGGATATCCTACAAGCTTAAACTATAAATTGGATATCCTACAAGCTTAAACTATAAATTGGATATCCTACAAGCTTAAACTAGTGTTATTGTGATTTATTCCGTTGAGGGCGCTAACGGAATAAATCTAATCTGGATCTAACCCCACAGAATACTGTGTGGACTCTATAGGAGTAATAACAATTCCATTGAAATGGAATGGGGGCGATCCAAGAGAAAGAAGCATGTTTTGTAACCAAACATCTGTTTCATACCAAAATACCAGGGAAAAGTGTGTATGTTTTTTCTATAATTCAAACCAAAAAAAGAATCAAAACACCGCAGTCTAAAAATAGGAAACCAATAAAGTTGATTTGTGTGCATGGAGGAGGAGGAGGGGGGGGGGGGGGGGGGGGGGGGGGGGGGGTACAGTCTGAAGAACAATCTAGGTATATATGACCTTGGTCAAACAAGATAAGCTAGTCAAACAAGATAAGCTATTATGTCTCTCTGTTGGGAGTAGCACATCTCTAATCAACTAAACAAATATAGGTTTGACTCCAGCATAGACTGCGGGTACTGTTGAAATAAACTGCATAGGTACATGTAATTTACAAAGACTACAAACATGGCGGCCCCCACTTATGTCTAGAAAGACCTAAATGTGTAAGTTTTTGCAATCTCATGATATAAGGGTGGCTTCGCCCCCCAAAAAGACTCTATAGGTGTGTCACACACGTTCTCTATGCATATCATCTTGCAGTTATTGTTCGTTTTACCATTAAACACAGTACAGTGCGCTTGTAATTGAATCATTATTGACCCGCTGCACGTACAACCTTGGGCAGTTCGCCAAGACCCCCATTTCGAAGATGCCATCAGTTCAATAAGACCCCCAATTCAGGTGGTGTCAGTTTGGTAAGCCTCTGTTTTCAGACTGCCAAGTCACACCCCCCTACCCTCTTCAAATCCCCCGAAGCATGGAACTCAGCTGTCGTCTATCGACAAGAACTTTCATATACGCTTTTATGGCGAACAATGCAAACAAATCATCGCGAGGAACAAATCTTTACCGTCTTTGAACATATATACCAGGCCCGTCAGATGGGGGGTGGGGGGGGGGGGGGGGGGGGGCGACGGTGGCGATCGCCCCCCCCCCCCCCTTTGAAAATCTTCCCCGGAAAATGTGTACAGATGAAAATATTTCGCGCGCTACGCGCGCATTTGTCTTCCCAAAATGGAATATTCTTTGCTACAAGCTTGTTTAGAGCCAAAATGTAGCTCGATCGTGCAAAAAATAGGTGCAAATTCGAAAATTTTCGCTGTTGTTGGAAACGCCCCCCTTTGAAAAAGTGTCTTACGGGCCTGTATACCGCTAATAGTTTCCGCATTGCATAGCTGACTTAAAACACCTGCCATCTCTACACCAATTCAAGCACTGACGTATCTTCGTAGTACTGGATACACCCTTGAAAGGGCTACTACGTGACCTTCATATCTGTAAGAGCCTTGCAGACTTCTTAATTGAAGTTCACAAAAAAGTCATACGTCTATATGGCATTTATATATCTATTAACCCTAACACTCGAATCACTAAGAATCACTACGATGCGGTGTGCTTCTGTCACCCGGCTCGGCAGTTTTTCGATGAAATAATGGCCCCAGGGTACATACAGGGGGGAATATCAGGGGGGAATATACTCCCCCATGTATGGATTCCCCCCGTGGCCTAGCGGTAGATCGTCTGCCTCTGAACCCAGAGGTCCGGGGTTCGAGACCCGGGAGAGTGGGGGCACTTTTTCCCCTCGCTATTTGGCCGCGAAAAAAAATTCTTTGGAAAAGGTGCCTCGGGGGTTAGGGTTATATGTTTTTATTATCGCTCTAAATTCATATTCATATTGCAATTTTCAAGGAATATAGATAGTATTCTATTTCATACAAAAATGTTATTATCGATAAAACCACATCAATTGTATATGACTTTTCATCCCTTATTTTGAAGTTGTGGGGATCCTTCTTTAATAGCATATAGAATGGAGTTGACAAATGTTGATATCCTATTATTAAACCCACGGCAAGAAATCTTTGCCACAGTGCGACCTCAACGTTGAGAATGCCCGTAGTTGTGAAGTTGCATTTGCTAACATAAAACAAAAGGATCCTCCAGAATAGCCTGAAAATTGGTATACCAAAATAGAGTCTAGTAGTCTACTTCAATATATTTTATTGTATTGCTAATCTGAATGTATTGTACTTATGCTTATGGGTACTTCGTTTTGCAGATGATAGGCCTATTGTTTGGAGCCAGTTAAGACTAATCTTAATTTGTAATTGTTAAAAGACACCATCTATTACGATTGCTTATATTTGTCATAAGACAAGCCAAATTTCACTCTTATTGCGTCCCACAAATACTATCATACGTATCCAATCTAAATGCACTTGGTTTTAGCAATACAAATCATATGCTACGTTATGTTCCACTGCCTAATCACTTTTATACCGGTGATTTAGCTATTTAGCCATTGGCGGCATTGGCCGGTCATAAATTCTCCAATTCCCAGATTAAACAGGCCAGTAGTCATGCCCTAAAGCACTGTTTTGATGTAAATTCCACACCTTGCCTTGCTTAAGTTAACAATGACAGCAGACTACCAGCCTGAAAACAGACCACAGTGTTAAAGCCCAAGGCTACTCATTCCACCAGTGGCATAATCCAGCCAATCTGCCAATCTGACACATTTGAGCAATAGAGGGCGCTGCAATACCAAATGTTTTAAATGCCTTATAATCTTGATATCCATGTTCAGTAGACAATGATTCCTTTTCAAAAATATGGATAAATGTATTTTCAAATATTGTTCGTATAAATCAGTTGCTATAACAAAGATAAAGAAGTAATTTTGACGATGCCCCTTTTTATTAATTTAACACCATAGATTCTGTATTTTGTAAATAATATCTAGTAAGATTCACAGTCAGTTTATCCACCATTTAGTAAATACCTGGGGCTTAACACATTTGGTATTGCAGCGCCCTCTATTGCTCAAATGTGTCAGATTGGTAGATTGGCTGGATTATTAACCACTGGTGGAATGAGTAGATGCCTGGGGCTTTAACACTTTTGTGTTTTTTACCAAAGACCTGGAGGCCATATAAATGGTCTGTTTTCAGGCTGGTAGTCTGCTGTCATTGTTAACTAAGCAATGGAACAGAATGATTTAGACATTTTTTGTTGTTGTTTAGTTAGAACTAGCGTCTTTATTTGTATATTCTATTATTCGAATAAAATTTCTGCTCTCAGCATTATGTATTTGTCACACTATTGTATATATACAATTTTTATCTTATTTAATTAAAAACATAATGTGAAATAAACGATTTTGTCTGGTTTCTGTTATTGATTCTATTTTGTGATCATCATAAAATTGGAATGTAAAAATTGTTGGGGTTTTCAGTGGAAGCTAACGGATTTATGAATCCACATTATACACATATCATATTATACTTTTTATATGGTGGGTCTGGACAATTCATTAGATATAAAACTAATTTGATATGGATTGTTAGTATGAATTCCATTCATATCCAAGTATCCGTTTCAGGAGTTTCTCGGGTCCTAACTGTTTTATGTGGAGATCAAAGAAAACATAATCAGATACTTAATTGATCAGCAAACTTTCAATTCTAAACGTTTTATAAAATATCCCCAATGAAAAAATGTCAATATAAATAACTTTCCAAGACCAATACAACCAATGATACTTACTGAGTTCTGCTTTGCATTTT
Organism: Ophiura sarsii; assembly: GCA_035610835.1. Classification (NCBI taxonomy): domain Eukaryota; kingdom Metazoa; phylum Echinodermata; class Ophiuroidea; order Amphilepidida; family Ophiuridae; genus Ophiura; species Ophiura sarsii. Next base: position 11,336,769 of record CM069453.1, read on the forward strand.
CATATGAATTTTTGGTTTGCATAAGTAGAACTACGGACGGTAACACTTAAAGGTATATGACCCGATCACTTTTTGGGGGCTATGATTTTTTTTTTTCACATCAAGATATTTTGATATCAGAAGAATCCTCATATTTTTCTCATTATGTCTGTAAAATCCTAGGGGCCAGAAATGTTCCATTTAGAAATTATAGGCAAAAATTACTGCCAAAGGTGGTTTACCACCAGCCAATTTGTGTACTACTCAATGGGCAACATAATTGTGACCTTGTGATTCTAAAATAAGAACTATTGCAGTTATGCAACTCAAACTTTGGAATGTGACACATTTAAGGATGACCTTCCATGAAACAGAAAACCTCAAGTTGAAAATCGGGCCAGCAATCGGAACAACTACCTTTAACATTTCATAGTTGCATACTTATCTACATTCTCTATAATTTGTCCATGTAATAATGCTTAAAATGAATTTTGCATAATATTTTAGGTTAATCTTGTCCTATCAAATCCTGAATATTTCAAGCAAATATTTGTTTGCATAATTAGATCATTTTCCATGATTTGATCAAGAAAAACATTAACATAACTTATACAATATTAAAACAAAATAATCCCGAATATGACATCACATTACTTTTCATTCGTTTTTGAACGATAGCTTAAATTGATCCCAAATGCAAATGCATCATTTGATAAATAACCCTGACCAGGCTTAAGGCTAACTCATCCTTAACAAATTGATATATTAAGTCAGTGTTTTATTATCAAATTGACTTGTTCATTGTAGATGGTTAACCATCAGTGGCTACCCTTGCGACCATATTCACTCAAAGGTGCAATTCAGCCAATCGAAGTATAGCACTTAAAGCTTATTTAAGGGCAGCTAGAACTTCAGTAGCCGCTCGTTGACCGGCCTGTACGGCTCCAGCTAGCGAATCATTCCACGAAGTAGCTGTGTAAGATCCAGCCCAGTGCACACTGCGGATATAAACAAGATGTTGTTTTATTAATTAAAATTTTGTTTGATTAAATACAGTTAGTTTTGTTCATCCACCTTATTTACCGCCGGTATATCTACCATAGTTGAACCATGCGGGCGTGTGAGGGTAGGCCCCTACGATCAAAGTGAAATGTCATGAATTTCCATAGGACCCAACAACTGATACGCAGTCATTAACCTCCCTAAGTATTCAATGAAGTTAAAGCTACATTTTTCTTGGCTCTGCGTTGCTTTGCGTCGTCATAGACCTTATCGCAAATAGGTAAAAATCCGTTGATTAGCCTTTTCTGTGGGATTGAAAAGTGACAATATGTGCCCACTATTCTATCCCACAATGCATCAGAAAAAGGATAATCAATTGATGTTTACCTATTTGCGATAAGGTCTATTGCGACAGATTGCAATGCTTGTGACAGATACGGATTTTCCTACGTTACACCGAAGTCTGCTGGTTGTTATCGCAAGGGGGAAAGCAACATAATGGGCTATTCGATTTGCAATCTATACACACCCTGTGGAAGACATTACATTAATCTTCCCTTGAGGGAGTGTGAATTTGAAAATGGTTAGAAACCTTCATGGTAACTCCTTTTGAAATTTTTCACTACCTGTGTGGAAAATAAAGGTAATGTCTTTCATAGCGGGTGTATGGAATTCAAACAGAATAGCCAAATGGATGATCTAGCATGCGTGGGTAGCCAACTTACGTAAAACTATGCGTGGGCAATATATTTGAACTATTGAACGGGAAATAGTTTAACTAGTGCACGAGTTACTTCTAAACCCCTAAACCAGTAGAGCGTACCTGCGCGCCCGGGGTGGGGTGGGGATGGGTAGAGGGGCGACCCCCCCCCCCCCCCCCCGACAACTTTACAGGAAAATAAATAAAGGAGAGGGGGAGAGAAAGAAAGGACGGGTATTTGTTTAATCAAAGTAAAGTTGGAAATTTCACTTTGGAAAGTTGTTAGGCGTTTGCGTTACTTTACATTAGTGGCCGGGCGACCACGGACCTGGAGTTAAAATGCTGGACATCGGGGGAATATGCTTAGCCGCCCACCCTGATAAGCAACCTCAAGTAAATAATTATGCTAATAACTTCGATTTTATTCAAAACGTCTTGTTACAACACGATACCACCGGCGACCGGATCATGATATATGTATGTGTTCATGTCGATTATCGATTAAACTATTGTTAAAAAAATAAAATAAAAATCTTTGAAAGTCTAACTGCAAAATCTGTTACAACGGCGCATAAAACTTACCATCCCTCAGGTGTTCGCATAGCTGATAAAATCTCTGACGGTTTCACATCTTTGCTGGGAGGGGTACCACGGAATTTGGTGTCCCATAGCTATTGGATAAAATGGGAACATAGATACAGATACCATGACAACTTTTCACTAAATGTAAAGAACATAGCATAGAGATATACACATGGAAAAAAGTATCGCACCACTTTTTATTTGTTGAAAAGTGCAAATGTGGCCTCGAATTTTGCCACCACGGTGTGATATTAAGGATAATTTGTTTGCGTAAGCTGTCCAACAAAATGCTATGCAATAAAAGGGCCACTTTTTAGTTTGTGACGTAATCGATGTGATGTTTTTCAAGGCCAAGGGGAAAATGCATGCTTTTGTCCAAAAACATGAAACAAGTTTGGGTATAACTCGATATTGAATAGACTTTAAAAACTTAAAATAGTCACTATATTAGTTCTGTATTTGGCGCAAGAAATGTTTCATTTAGACGTTATAGGCTACAATACAGTGAATGAGTCCAAACATGCCATTTTTTTGTTGCTCATTAATTCAGCATATACGATGAGGTCACCGTTGATTTTATTAAATTTATTTGACCTAGGTCAACACTTCCGCAATATTGCTTTTGTCATTTGAACTTATTTAAAATTTGACCTATTTTGACCCCATAACCGTTGGGCGTACGAAAAAGGGAGTTATTTCATGTTTGAGGACAATCGGGCAACTTTTGAAATTTGACCCCAGATGACCTTTGACCTTGGAAGACTTGAATGTGTTACCAAGGATTACAACTATAGAGATTAATCATTGGGCCTCTCAATATCGCGTTTTACCCAAACTTGTTTTATGCATTTTCACTTTGGCCTTGAAAAACATTACATCGATTACATCACAAACTAAAATGTGGCCCTTTTATTGCATAACATTTTGTTAGACAGCTTACGCAAACAAATGATCCTTAATATCACACCATGGTGGCAAAATTCGAGGCCACATTTGTACTTTTCAACAAGTGGTGCGATACTTTTTTCCATGTGTATACATGTATAAGGGGAACATTATTTTCTTGCTGTTCCATAACCAGAAATATAAATGTACACACATATTTCAAACCCATGAAAAAGTGAAATAGTGATGTGATTTGTAACTTTGAATCCCAATAGGATATACACAATGACATATTTAGGGCATGTTCAGGAAAGAAACTCATTTTCAGACCAATATAGAATTATGTATGAACTTTAATCTTGTTACATTTAATCTTATGGACGCATTCGCCGATTTTGTCGGATGCCACTGTTCTAAACGTGTATGAATAGTGCATAAATAAATGCATAAATAAATGCATAAATGCATAAATAAAAGTAAAAAAATAAAAAATAAATGATTTTCTTTTCTTTTCGAACAAAATAAACTTCTGAATTTTCTTCACATTAAAAATAATAATTAAAAAAATGCATGACTTTATGTTGAATCCCATTTTAGAATCGATCATTATCCCCTAAATCGTCAATCTCAAAATCATCTTTAATTCAAGCAATCTCCTATACTCTCTTCTGTGAACAACGATCTCAAAATGCCATAATACAACAAATGACACAAAAACGATGAACTTTAATACGAGCTATTACAACAACACGCCAGAAAAGTGAGTATAGAGTGTTGATCTACTCGAAAATTAACAGTCACGTAAAATCGGGTATGCGCGCATTATGCATGAAATTGCAATGGATGACTCCATTTGAAATATACACTCCCTGTGTGGGAGATTTGAGGTCGCTATGTCTTCCATAGAGGGTGTACAAAGGATTTCAACTGATACTTCCATCAAAGACAGGCCGCCTGATAAAGACGGTAAACCGTCTTTGCTTCCAAGGTTCGATTGATTCCCGTTGTAGTCACATGAGGGTCACGTGGTATGTACTTAGGAAGTTACGATGATTGCCAATCCAACCCCTGAACCAGAATGTAAGTACCGAACAAACAGTAGCAACATAACATAAGAATACGCCAAACCAAAGACGGTGTTGGCTAAACAATATTTCATTGACGAGTCTCGACTCAAAAGAGCGAAGCATTCAAAGAAATGCTGGCATGTCACAAACTGAAAGCTTTTGCTTATCATTGCGAACCGTATCCTTTTACTACAAGTGCAACCGTATTTCATTTTGTATTTGGAACATGTTTAGTTTGTAGGACAATGCACTGATCTATCTTATTTCTCTCAATATTTTTACCATAATCACCCATTATTATACGAAAATTAACGTATCTTGTTTTGGTTTTAGTGTTTACCGAGTTGCCATCAATGCAGTGAAGAAAAAAAAAATGAAATACAAATCCGGATTTTTATTACGGTGCAATACCGTCAGCCCGCCAAATCATTTATAGGCCATTTCTAACAGGTGAGCCATTAAATAAAGGTCAAAACAGTCCATTTTTGGATTTGTATGATTTATTTTTTTAAACAATATTTTAGAATTTAAAATTAAACTGTTTTGCGTATTTGCCACTCTTGTAAGTGGAAACAAATCAGAGATTTGTAATTTTATACTGTATTCTATTGTTTGAAGGAAAATTCTGAAAAAGTGTCTTCAAAATCAATGAATGTACCTATAAATAAGGTTTGATGCAACGCATAACATTCCATGCTTATTGTACTTACCATTTCTTGATAATCTAGAGGTTCCATCACTTTGTCACCAAAAATGTCCTTCAGATATTTCAACGCTACTTCCTTTCGTTCGTCAGACTAATAATAACAACAGGAAAAGTATAGGAATAATGAAATACACCAACGAATAAATAAAGGAAAATTGAAATGAGAAAAAGATCGTAAAGAGATACAGAGAAGTTGAAAGAAATATCAAATTGAAAGAGAAGTTGAAAGAGATATCAAATTGTAATTTTAAATACAGGCTATAATGTTGTAAATAAGCAGTTTCCAATAGCTGTTTTTTAAAGTTGAAAGAGAAATAGGTAGAAGGAACTGAGCATTGATTCAATATTGATTAAAATATACAACAACAAAGTTAACACATTTATAATACCCAAAACCTGCCATCAAACGACGATTCTACCTTTTTTTTAAAGACAAGTACTTACCGATTTATTCCGAAGTCCAGGTGCGCCCAAAACGACCATCAACGCAGGGTTAGAATCACCGTTGTTGTGGTCAAATACTCCTACAACGGGATGGTCATCGGTCTGACTCAGGAGACCCAAACTGCCGGACATACTCAGTACTTCACCTGCGTAGCCATCTTCACGCCAAAACGCCTATCAAGGTTACATAGAAGAAGAATTTGCACCAGGTAAATGTAACACTTTACACGCGGCAGTCGCCTGCAGACGACAGTTCCAAAATTGCACAAGATGTTTAAAAAATGTCAAAATTATTGAATTTCATCTCCATATTTGGAATCACCATGAGATTGGTATTGAAATAAGTACAAACAAGCCTAGTAGTGGTTCAGTAATCCTTGAGATAGACTTTGAAAGTTGGGAAAGGTTTCTGTTTTGTATATGGTGTAAAACTAATAGCAATAGCCGCGTGGAGAGTGTTAACATCGCATCTGTACAAATTGAGTAGTTTAAGTAATGGTATCTGCTGAGCCGAACGAAAGTAGCATTTTGACGCTATTGAAGTGATCTGTGATTAGACCTTACCCACGAGCAAAACAGCTCCATATACAAATGCACTGAATACATTATGAATGACTGATTTCACTCTGCTACCATTTTAATCATGTCTTGGTATCTATATGTGTATTATGTTAATGGCATAGTCATGTCGCATTCTTGTAAGATATCCTAAGATATGAAACCGATTTTGTTTGTTGATAGAATACCATGCATACAAAGTGCAAAAAATGAATCCCTTAACCAACAAACCAACAAACAAACACACCCCCCCCCCCTCCAAAAAAAACAAAACCCTAAAAGAACCTCCTTTTACCACGAATACTTTTAGATTTAATTAATTGCACTGTTAGAGCCTCAGTTGCAAAATGATCTAGTTAGTACCACCCGGTTGCGATCAGCATTCGTAGAATCCAGTCACTTGTTGCAAGCAAAATCATACAAATAACTTGGACTTACACATTTTTTAACTTGGAAAAAAATATCAAACAAAGTTGTTGCACAAAACTCTGCCACACCGGGATTCGAACCAGGTTCCTATCGCTTATAAAGTTTATGAGACATACTCTAAACCCTTAGACCAGGTACCTATCGCTTATAAAGGTTATGAGATCTATACTCTATCTAAACCATTAGACCAGGTACCTATCGCTTATAAAGGTTACGAGATCTATACTCTAAACTAAACCATCAAACAAAGTTGTTGCACAAAACTCTGCCACACCAGGATTCGAACCAGGTCTCTATCGCTTATATGAGTTTATGAGACATACTCTAAACCCTTAGACCAGGTACCTATCGCTTATAAAGGTTATGAGATCTATACTCTAAACCATTAGACCAGGTACCTATCGCTTATAAAGGTTACAAGATCTATACTCTAAACCATTAGACCAGGTACATATCGCTTATAAAGGTTACAAGATCTATACTCTAAACCATTAGACCAGGTACATATCGCTTATAAAGGTTATGAGATCTATACTCTAAACCATTAGACCAGGTACATATCGCTTATAAAGGTTACGAGATCTATACTCTAAACTAAACTTAAACCAGGTACCTATCGCTTATAAAGGTTACGAGATCTATACTCTAAACTAAACTTAAACCAGGTACCTATCGCTTATAAAGGTTACGAGATCTATACTCTAAACTAAACCATTAAACCAGGTACCTATCGCTTATGAGACCATTAGTTCACGAGAGGAGTGGGATGACAGGGCTTGCATCTTAATCCGATTTGAACTTTTACGGAATAAAGCAATTCGATTACCAAATACAAGTGCGTTAGTCGAATCTGTAAAAGTACAGTGAACTTTCTGTGAACCGTGCTACGATGTTCTAATTGCAAATGTTGATAAAATAAATCGCCACCCGGCACTTTCCATGCGGCAGGCGGCTGCAGACGACATTCCAAAATTTCACAAAATGTTTAAAAAATGTCAAAATTATTGAATTTCATTACCATATTTGGAACCACCATGAGAAATGCATTGACATAAGTACAAACATGCCTAGTATTGGTTCAGTAATACTTCAGATAGACCTTGCCATTTAGGAAAGTTTTCTGAAAAATCTGTTTTGTATATGGTAAAACTAATAGCCGCGTGGAAAGTGTTAAGATACTCACCGTACTATACGAAAGGCAAACGTTAATCATAGGGTATTTCTCTGGGAAGGCAGCTGATCGGTCTATCTTTGGTGCTGGCTCAAACGTGATAGTACCTGATGTTCAGAATGATAGTATAACAATGTATAAGATAGACATTTCTCCCCATTTCAGATCATTGAAGACATAATTATTGCTTATTATCACTGATAGAAATATAAATCATTATAGAAACGTTAATAAAACTTGACTAGATTTGTTAAGCTGACATTTGAAGATTTTTTTGATACCAAACATGACACTGTAAAATTCGTTATTGTTACGAATATGAAGTCCAATTTTGTTTGAAAATCTTGCCCACATCTCCACAGAAACTGTTTGTTCACGCAAAAGATAAAACTCTCTCTTTTGATCCCAACAGTGGTGTGTTAACTCCGGTGTTAACTATAATTATTTGCCCTCACAATTCTAGAAATACGATCGTAGTGCCTCCATAATCATGCAAATATAATGCCAAAGAATTATGCTACCTTTGGAGATATCCATAAATACATGGTCAACGCTACAGATCACTACAGCTACAGCTGGTTTTCATCCGTAGATTTATATCGGCGCTTTTTATTCTTTCATTTAAATCTATTCAGTATAACAACGTTTGCCCTGTCCATCCACACTAATCCATACTTGGTAATTTGGTTTGCAAAACTGAGCCGTATTTTTAATGCTTAAGAAGTCCGGTGCGAAATGTATTGTAATTTGAAAATCCTGTAGTTCAATCGAAAGAGCATGATGTCGCCTTAATCATGTTAGAAAGAGATCCTAGAAACGATCAAACTAGAAATGCTTGAAAAAGCTGATGTATGCAAAAATTGTCTTTTTGTCTTGAGTAGTTTTATCATTGCATTGGAAGTGTTTATAAAAGACATTATTTGACCGAATTGGAAATACAAGATGAAAAAGCTATTTCAAAATACATATAATAATAACAGTGTTTACATAGTGCTGTTCCAAAAATTGATCACAGCGGCTTAACAAACATAACAAATAACAAGATAACCCATGACAAAAGGTAATGAGTTTCTATATCCTTTGAAAGCTTCGGACTCAAAAATTGCGTGGGGATAAAATTAAAAACATATTTTGAAAGAAAAATACTCACACTTTATATATTTTGAAAGAAAAATACTTACTTTACTTTTAAAAATACTTACTTTACTTTTTACTTAAAAGACATTTGTCCAATGATACAAGCCGTACATTATGATTCAAAGATAAGAAGACGATTGTAATTTTAATCCACATTGTCAAAATGTGCCTCGATATTGCGCCATATTCACTGGAACCATATAGCGTGTGAAATGGAACATCCGCGATAATGTGGTGGCGCTATATCGTGTAAATTACAAGGTATCGACACGGTACTGGAACCATATAACGTGTGAAATGGAACATCCGCGATAATGTGGTGGCGCTATATCGTGTAAATTACAAGGTATCGACACGGTACTGGAACCATATAGCGTGTGAGATGGAACATCCGCGATAATGTGGTGGCGCTATATCGTGTAAATTGCAAGGTATCGACACGGTATTTATACGAATATTTGGATCACAAACGATATTGTTAAACATATTCAAATTAAGTTTTCGTTTGAAACAAATACAATAGCACATTTATTAGCTGAGAAGATCTTGCATTCTTCTACCCTCGCGTCCGACTATCATAAGACCTCTCCACCATGTTAAAGGATTCAAGAACTACCCTATCGCAAACTGAAAGAAAGACACCGTGACCGTCGGTTCGAATCTGGTCAGAAGCGCATGGTAAGGTTACCGGTTCGATTTCGACTACAATAACAGGTGGGTTTCCGCAACGTTTATGTGCATTAACCTTCTCCTAGCACGTGGATAGATAGACTTATGCTCGTTATATTTTAATGATTATGTTACGCTTCAAAGAAGTATAAAGTGGTCACATGACTAGAGTACCAGCCTGTGGAACGTCGTGCGGGATAATGTTGTTCACCGACAGAGATGGCAAAAGTTGAAAATAGACCTTTACCTTATGGGCAGACCTAGAAATAAAATATCAGCTGCCCTATTTTGAATGGTCGGCCTATTTATAGTTTCTATTGTTTTCACAACAACAACAATATTAGATTTAAAATAATACACTCAAAATACAATGGACTCGAACACTTTTTAGCCAATTTTTAGCTAATTTTTAGCCAATTTTTGTCCACGTGGTGACGATACACTTTTCATGTGTTATGTGTCTTACGGTTTGAACTTACGGATCAAATATTAAGGAATACAGATCAAAACGGTTAAAAAGTACCTTCAAGTAGTGTAGGGTATGGGGTATCACAGTTTCGTTTCCGGCAATATGCTAAAAATAGGACACCGATATGGAGTAAATGAATGAAGCTACACCATTGATGAAAGTAGTGAACACTTTACAACAAATGTTGCCCTGTGCATTAATTCTTAAAGGAGATCTATTTGAGGAAGTGAAGGAGACCTATTTGCATGATTTGAGGAAGTGAAGGGGCCCTATTGGAATATGAATTCTCATACTTGCCTAGATGGTTATTAGCTACGGCACAAATCACCCGTTTGGCGGACAATTCTTTCCCAGACGTGGTTTTGATGACGGCGGTTTTTTGAGAGCTATCCTGCTTAATACTCTCTACGGTTTGGTTAGTCAACACGCTAGATTCGCTTATTTTCTGCACTAGTTCGGTGCAGACTTTATGGAGACCACCCTATAACACGTATAATGATACAATATATTAGATAAATATAAGATCACACCACTTGACTACAAAATAGGTTTGAATAGAGTTTTTATTACGATAAAAGCATTAATGATATCAATATTATCACAATTTCCCAACTTTTAAGATTTTGTACGCGTTGTTATCTAAGGAGTGGCTAGTGTTCTCCGTTTAACGAGTTTATTTATTTCACATAAACAACATCAATACAAAATCAGAGCAAAATGACTACAAATACAATAGCGTATGCGTCGTTGAAACAATACCACGAAGAGCTCACAGCACTGTATTGTATTCCTATTTGTAAATAGACTGTAAAGTCTATGACATACTACCCAATCGCTCGGAGCGATTTGCCGCTGACGCCCCTTATTTGGTAAATAGCACTCTTTATAAGGAGCGTAAGCGACAAATCGCGTCACGCGATTATGGAGTATGTCATGAGCTTAATGCAAATAGGGCGTGCTCTACGTGCACTATTGCACTGCTTGACAAATCCAGAACCATGACGAAAATAAATCATATGTAGGCCTTAAAGGACACTGGGAAAGGAGTTTAGGCCATATAAGGATGTTCACTCAAGTAGAACGTTAGCACACGTTGTATGTGACTGCTGCTTACAATGATTCTTCCGACAACACTGTCGCTAATACAAGAACAAAACAGTAGTGTGTGTGTTCCTAATGGACGGGCAAAAATGCCATCAACCGAATGAAATAATTAATGTTCATGAACGCTATGATTATCATTTCAATTTCAATTCTGAAAATGAAAACGAGAGTACCGTGGAATATGTATGATTTATCGGTGGCTCAGAACCAATTCAAAAATGTTTATAATGTAGCAATGTCTGTTGGTGGTTTCATCAGTTATCATGGTAACTGGTGATAAGTCATAGCAGGAGCTGACGCCTTACAATTACCATGATTACAAACTAAATACATTTTGATGGTTGCTTTTCACTAGGATAGACCGTAGCACGTGTTTGACCGACATAACACAACATGTTCGTACATATTTAAAATATGTACAGCAGACTCATTATAAAAAATCCCATACAACTTTACGGGGCAGCTCTGATTTCATAGAAACAAGAACTTCAGGAAAGCTATAAACCAACTCATAAAATAAATAGAAACCCGACAAACAAGGACATATTTCGCTCAGCCCTGTGAGCTGTACCGAGTCAAGTAGACTCGACTAGTCGAGCATAGTGATGTGATAGAGGTTCCTGATAGTGATACGAAACCGAGTTTCCGTTTGTCCCAAAATGATTTACGCCGGAAAGGTTGAATTTATTTACCGACGGATACCATTGCTATTGATCATATTGCTTATGTCCATCGTTGGCATTCATTAATTAATTAGGAATGTTAGATTTCGTTTCTTTTAGTACTTCTATGTTTTTCAAACATCGTAGATTTATCTCTTTTGAAAGTCTATATCATATTTAACAATATTCGTCATGAAGCTCTAATGAAAGGACATGCAGGCTGCTTTGCCCTGTTAAACTTCCACTAAAACTGACAATTCTTTTGGCGGCCATTTTGAATAATGACAATGAATACGTTCAAAGTTAATCAAAGTTAAAAATAGATTTTCACCAATATTCCATCATGCATGCTATACTGGAACGAAGATAGCTTGTTGACATTTGCAAACTAAATAGGAAACATATTTGCCATTATAATATACAGGTGTTAGATTAAGGTACATTGTGATTTATAGATTTCTAATATTTTTTCTAACACGGTATAAATCCTTCAGGGACACCTTCACAACATTGGGTATGTTATTGGGTGTGTTGGGTATGTTATTGGGTATGTTATTGGGTATGTTATTGGGTATGTTATTGGGTATGTTATTGGGTATGTTATTGGGTATGTTATTGGGTATGTTATTGGTATGTTATTGGGTATGTTATTGGGTATGTTATTGGGTATGTTATTGGGTATGTTATTGGGTATGTTATTGGGTATGTTATTGGGTATGTTATTGGGTATGTTATTGGGTATGTTATTGGGTATGTTATTGGGTATGTTATTGGGTATGTTATTGGGTATGTTATTGGGTATGTTATTGGGTATGTTATTGGGTATGTTATTCTCTTTTGAATATTCATTCTCACCTTAATTTTATAATTCAGTTTCCTACTGCCCTCCTTATCCGAATGATTATCCCAGCCTCCGTCAGACGCAATTACATACAGATAGTGCATCACTTTAAGATCCTTGAGGTTTACGGAGAAGAACGATCCTGTCATCGTATCCACTGTTTCACGACCAACTGTATTATCATGCGTGAGATTCGATACAATTATTAAGCATGTTTTATATTTTAAAACATTTTTAGTGGTATATAATTTATCATCTGGTAATCTATGCCCCTAAAAACGGATTCGTATACGACGGCAGTTTACAGGTCGATGATGAAACAATAATGAAACCCATGAACTTACAGATGAAATTCGAATTGAAGTTAGAAACGGAGTCAAAACGTAGTAGAAATTCTTAGCTTCAAAATAGTTACGAAATGCTCCCCCAATTCACACATGATGGTTTTAAAGTAGTAGTACTAGTAGTAGTAGTAGTAGTAGTAGTAAAGTTGAACTACGGTATGCACAGCAGACGATGAAAATAATGTTACCACCCTTCCATGATTGTTACTGCATGGTAGTTATTGTTAAAGTTGTATGCGTTATTTTAAGGCTATTTCAAAATGCCCATGTGAAGTGGGCGCTAGGCCTACACAAAATCACAAACAATTAATCACGATGTTTACGGACGTCAAATTATAACACAATATAACCTCTTTTTATAATAAATAATAAGAAAACATTATGTTACTACCTTCTGTCCATAGTACGCTTTTGCGGAATTCTTCCATCGAGGTTTTGTCCCATTCTGCGGCGTGTTTAGAAGCTGTCGGATTTTCTAAATTAACTTCTGTTGAAAGACCATCAACCTTGAAAATAAAATGTAACGAGTTATTCCATTTGATTATTTCCCCTATTTAGCTATTTCTTTTTAAACGCATCTGATGTTCACGCACTCAACATGCTCAACACATTTTAAAAATAATGGATCGGGTTAGCAGTATCGTCGCCCGGGGGGGGGGGGCAGTCAAACATAATGTTGTACACATGCGTGACCAAAAAAACGCGTAAAAAGGGGTGTTTTTCAGTGTTGGACGCGTCACGCGCGTGACGCGTTAAGGGTATCGAAAATGCTGATTTTCAAGAAAAAGGGTGGCTTAAAATCCCGGCTTAAAATACAGGTCGAACGTGTTTAGGGTAACTTATTTTATTCCCCGTTAAATAGAAAAAACTTGTTTAGGGGTCATATTTTGGCAAGAACTTGTTTAGGGGTCAAAATTTGCAAGGAAAGCGCGCTAAACATTTGTTTAGGGGGTAATTTTGCTTGCAGGGTAAAACTTGTTTAGGGGGTGTCTGGAAAAAAATTGGTCACGCATGTGTACACCATTATGTTTGACTGCCCCCCCCCCCCCCCCCCCCCCCCCCCCCGCGGGTATCGTCGCTTGCTGATAATCCGGTTTACAAAATTCGTGCTATTGCCTGTCAATTTTTTAATTATTGACCGGCAATAGTGCTTTTCCCGGTAATCTTAAAATCATAGTTACATCTATTTGATCAACACGTGCAACTTATCAGATGACGACAATCTATATGAAAATAAATGATAATTTCTAATAATTATAATTAAAAAAATACAAATATCATATTTACCTTTTTGAAATAGCGTAACAGATCTAGGAGAGATGTGTACGGTAGAGGTGGAATATGGCCGGACCATTTCTTCATTTTGCCATCTGCCAGTTGCCAGTGTTTATTGCCTTTCGCATATTGATCGTACGTTTCTAAGCCCAACTCTTTGATTAATGCCAACAATTCTTTTTGTTCACTGTTAAAGTACAAACATATAATATTACAAATGCTTATGATGCAACCTGTTTCTAATCTTGGCAGCTTCACAAGATGCATGGGGAAATTCATGTTATGGCACCACAATTTCATCAATATCTGTAACTATACCTAAAACTTTTGAATGGAACTGAAATTTGTTTTTTAAAGTAAAATAGGCGCAATGATCTAAAGAGAGGTGAATAAATAAATAAATAAATAAATAAATACAAATTCAAAGAAGGTCTATTTACTTTGAATTTTTATTATGCTCGTCCTTGCGGAATTGAGCACTCTATTTAAAGGTATATAGTTAGGGAGTCTACATTGGCATAATGTCATAATGTCGATAGATGATAAATAAATAAATAAATAAATAAAAGCACAGTGTGCAGATAAAGTGTGGTATGCGTGACTTTACACTTGTATCGTATCAATACTTCATATACTAGCACTATCTAGTATATGCATATAAACACAAGGTTCACACAATTTCTGCTGTTTTAGCATGTTTAGCACGGGACAAACTATACAGGGTGAAATACCGGGCAATATCACCTGTATTATATATAACCATGACAACAAGTCCCCTAGAACAACACGTGCTCAATACTTTTCACAACAAATGACAACCTTTGAAACTTTAAGGCATAACTTACACGATGTTATTTGGGATGTTATAGTCTATATACAGGGTGTATCAAAAAAAACGCAACACTTTTTGTCACGAGCTCTCCGATTACGGCAAATAACAAATCACTCTGAAATTTATATATTCTGTTAGGTGTACTTATTGGCTATCACATAGTCAAATTACAGCGATATCGATTATTGATTCGCTGATATATCAACGATACACGTAGACAAGTGCAAAACACGTTTACATCGTTTATCCTGTATGCCTGATTTTCTTGTCAGGTGAATATGGTATTAGCAAGACACTTTAATAACTCATTGTACTTAAATAATTTGAATCATACTCATCATTCTGAGAAGAAAATGTCATGTTAAAAGTATCAAATGTCTGGCTATTACAGTATCATATCAATATTAATTAAATCTGGCAATAAATTAGTTGATAGTTAATGACACAACTTGAAAATCCAAATTACAAAGTCTGTGCAAATCCTCTCTCTTTTCCCCTCGTTAATGTTATAAATGAAACAGTATGGCACATTATTCAAAAGATAAACAAATGAAATAGTCCAGTGAAGGTAGTAATTGTCTGGTATGAATCAGTCATTGTTAGTCTGTTGTGAATGGGAATGGGACATTATGGTGCTGCTCGACCCTCAAAATACTGTCCTTGTTTTAAGATTCGTCGATTATGAACTTTAATTTATGAAAGAACGTACCATAGACATTATGTGGCGATCATAGCAATCGGTGGTTCAGAACTTTAAAAGGGTGATTGACGTATTCAAATGGCCGAATGATTATCAGCTTACACGATTCAATGATTTTATGAACCACCTTACTCAAACAAAGGAAATTAAGATAAACCTTTCCAGACATTAAGATTACATAGTAATTAAACTGTTAACCCATAACACTAATCGGACAGGAAAGTCCAAGTTTTTAGAACGAACGATGTCAAACGTGTTTTGCACTTCTCTACCTATACCTTTAATATCTCAGCGAATAAATAATCGATATCGTTGTAATTTGACTATGTGGTAGCCAATAAGTAGACCTAACAGAATATATAAGTTTAAGAGTGATTTGTTATTTATTGTGACCGTACAGCTCTCGACAAAAAGTGTTGCGTTCTTTTTGATACACGCTGTATATACCCATATATAAACACTTCAAAAGAAGTAAGTTCCCCTTTAGTGATTCCCTTATATTTCCAAAACAATACATTGGAATGAAATGGGGTTTTCAGTCAAATGATTATGGGCTTCATACCAATACTTGATTAAAATTTCAAATCAACAGGTTCTGTCATGCTCGAGTGAGCACGAATTGAATGACGGAATGTCCCATTTCAAAAGTTGCTAAAATAACGTTTAATTTCAAAAGATGCTAAAATAATGTTTAGTAGCGGGTGTATCCACCGCGTTGTTGTATGACTTGCCGACATCGACGTCTCATAGTGTTGATGAGGCGCGCCACACGATGCTGTGGGATGGCATCCCACCCTAATTGTTGTACCAGAAGACGTAAAGTTAGCAAGATTAGTGTGATCATCCTCTCTACGATCCACGGCCCGCTTTAACTGATCCCACAGATGCTCGATTGGATTGAGATGGGAGTTCGCGAGCCAAACCAAACGCTCTATACCTTCATCTTCCAAGAACTGATTAGCAACTCTTCCCCTATGTGGGCGCGCATTGTCGTCCATCAAGACAAATCCATTTCCTATAGCTCCAGCGTAGGGAAGCACATGTGGTCGCAGCACCTCGCCAACATACCGAATGGCGTTGAGATTCCCATGACACTGCCTCCTCCAATCGCTGTCACAGGTAGGTACCACACAACATTCAGAATGTTGCTCCCCTGTTGGGTTAAAATTCTGGTACAACAAGAGTTGGACTACCATATCAGCACTATGAGAAATCGGTGTCGTCAATTGATACACCAACGTGGTGGATACACACACTACTAAACATTAAACAACTTTTGAAATGGGACATTCTGTCATTCAATACAAGCTCACTCAAGCATGACAGAACCTGTTGATTTGAAATTTTGGTCAAGTATTGGTATGAACCTCATGACAATTTGACAGAAAACCCATTTCAACCGAATGTATATTTTTGAAAATATAAGGGAAACCCTAAAGGGGAACTTAATTCTTTTGAAGTGTTTATATATTGGCGGTTTAGCGCCAACAAGTATATATTATTTGCGCAATATTTATATCAAAGAAATTCCATCTTCTATATGAAATTCCATCTTCTATCGACATGTGTGCATTACATAGCCTACAATGTTAGAAAAATTCAAACACTTCGTAGGTGTAATGTAAAGTGTTCCCCCTTTCCCCTTGATCAAATCCCACAACACAGTGTCCACCATCAACAGTGACAGGGCCTTGCAACATTGATCGGTGGGAGGGATATGAGGATGGGAATACTTCATCAGGCTACCAGAGACTATAGTTCCGATTTTCACCGTGCGTGTTATGGTACAAACAGCATGGCAATTAGGGTCAGTGTTCGAACACATTTTTTTCTATGATTGTCTTTAAAATCGCTTAAGAAAATCAGCTAATTTCAGTTTTCGACCAATAACTCTGTTATTATAATATGAGCAATTGTCTACAGCTATCATCACACCAAAGTAGAGAAGAACGGTCACAGAATGCACATGTCGTATAGCCCTGAATGCGTAATAGATGAATATGAGTAACTTCAGCTTGATTGTTTAGGCCTATAATTAATGTTATCAATTTCTTTCATAATAAACATCGTACCATCTCAATGAATCAATGATAGGCCTATACATATACCCATATGTATTAAAATATTAAAATTCAATTTTCGGACACAGACAATAGGTATAAATCGTGTTTAAAATTTACAAATGCATGTTATTTCAAGCATATTATTTGTTTTATTATGGTTACTTAATATAATATTGCATTTGCGGCATTATAAAGTCAATAATTATATCAAAACTATTATACGAATGCATTTTGTCTCAAGAAATTAAAAAACTTCAACCAATGAACATGACGTAAAATAAGTATAAACATAAAATGCACATGAGTCAATGTGGTCAATGGTAAATCGTTACGATTTACGCACGTGTAATCAACGATTTACCGTATGGCAATGTGTTTTGAACTCGCCACCCTTCCCGTTGCATGTCCAGATTTTAGCATTTGACACCATCTGAGAATCGAATTTGCATATCGCAATAACTACTTGTTCTACCCCATAAAAAGTATATAATTTATGAACGGTAATCTCACAAGGAATCCAAATATGCTATTTGAATTTAGATAGGACCTATTAAATGGTATCATGTTGTGATTAAGAATGTTCAAAAATTATCGATTTTTTTCTTCATATTTAGATTAAAGCTCAATAATATTTTTATACCTATCCCAATCATAAATTTACTGTGCATATTAGTTCCTTCTGCAATTACCCATCAGAACATAATAGTTGTCAAGGGTTAACTTGTTAAAATATACTATATCGGGAAGGGGATGAGCACAAACGTTTAAATTTCATATTTATTAGAGTTTATTAAAGTATATGTTTTGGGGTATGCACCCTATCCTGATTTAAACGGCTTTTTTGAATTCCCTATTTGAGAGCTTTCCAAAAATGTATAATTTTGCTATCATCGGTTCGGTTGAATACCTTTTTTGTTATCATGGTTATAGTCATGTATGTAAAACCGATGAATTAGGGCAAGTTCACTGTGTAGCGAATAGGGAGAAAACCAAGGACAATGCAATCGATTCATGATTACAATTGTTACAAAATAGTGGTCACATTTGTTGAAACAGAATCTTATAGAATATAAAATAATCTAGTAAATGAGAGCAAAATCATGTTTGTACCATACAGGGATGAGGAGTTATTGTAAATTGAACGTAGAATTGGGAACATTTCTATATTCCCCATAGAGATTTGTACACAGCGCCACCGCCACTGACTTTCACAATATAATCAATCATATCAAGCCAAACAGTTATAGAAATACCTGATTTATTTACACATTGTAGCTAGATAAATGAGGTTTTAAATGACACCTCAACCATTGCTCTACCACATTTAGTTGTAGAGTTAAAAGAGAGAGATGGATGATTCGTCACCAAAAATGCAACGCCACCACCCTTTTTGGGTGGTAAGTTCAAAACACATGGCCGTATCACAAAATATATATATTATACTTAAATGTTTTCATTATGTTATATAGTTAGTAATTATTGTAAGTAATATCATTGTTTAGGGGAGAGCGGGGAGTGTTCGCCCTATTTTCATTTTGAAGAGTTCTAGAGACATAAATTTTAAAGATTGAATGGACCTATTGATATTATGCGATAGACTATCTTGACTACATACAACCATGATCTCGGTACTCTAGTCCTCACTGTAAAAGCAGGAGTAAATGATAAAGAAAGGTGTCTCAAAAAGTCGAACTTTTCCGACGTTCGCCCATAGGCCGGGGGAGTTCGCCCTAGGCTCAGAATTCGGCTACACAAAAAACCATAATATCCAATACATATCGATTCGTTATTCTTCGTTATTTTATTCCAAAATAAAATCTAGAGGTCCAAAATATAGGGGCGGGCACTTTTGCGGAACATACTCCTTAAATTTAAAGATAATAAGAAAATCACATTTTCATCATCATATAGGGCGTATATGCCCCTATAGCGCAATAAGTGCATTGACCTATACCACGGATTTCCCACGTACATTGATGGGTTGTTAACTGCATCAAATCCATAATCAATCCAATACCTACTTAATGATAATTTACATTAAAACCTTCGCTACGATATCTTTGGAAAAAATTCAATATGAAAAATGGAAGAAAATTCACTTTTGTGAGGCAAAACTGGTTTTTGGATGATAAGTTGACAACGTATTACGGTGATCTGCCACGTTAATGTGGGAAGATTGCAACATACTACTTTATTTTATTGTGTGTGTGCCAAATTCAACCAGTTGCAGCAAAGATGAGAATCACCTGGTGGGCAAACCCTGCCCATAGGGCGCACACTCGATCCCCGCTCTCCCCTACTTTACATAAATATTTGATTGATTGTAGTTGTTCTTCTTCATAAATTCATATTTGTTGCATGTATTTGTCGTCAGACTTCATGTAAGACTTATACGTACGTTCCTATCCTTGCTGATCCTATGTCAAAGACACCTGTTCCGCTGGCTGTTTTCATTTCCCTGCATTCTATTGGCCCACCGATGTGATCTACATTTAATAACAAAATTGTCATCCTATATTATTCAAAGTACCCAGTGACTTTGTACCGCTTGACCCAGTGTTTTAACAAATGAAATAATCAAACAACACATGATATATGTACATCATAAAAATACCGACACGTTCGGATATAGGTCGTCCGTTTTTAAGGGTAGATATTAAGTACAGTGAACATCCTGAACCAAGTTTGGTTGCAATCAGTCTTTGTATGAAAATAAATGTATTTTTTTATGTTTTCAGCTTATTTTACAACTTTGCTTCAGATGACCTTTGACCTTAATATGTGACCTTTGACCTCATTGGCATATACAGGTTCCCATGTGCATGTATGATATAAGTTTGGGTGCAATTGGTGTTTGTATGAAAAAGAAATGACATTTTTTTAAAGTTTTCAGCTTATTTTACAACTTTGCTTCAGATGACCTTTGACCTTGATATGTGACCTTTGACCTCATTGATATATGAAGGTTTCCATGTTGCATCTTTGTACGAAGCTAGGTCACTGTTGGACTTTGTGTGAAAAAGAAATGGAGAAAACAAAAAAAAGTGTATACTGAATGTTTGAAAGACTGACCTCCCCCCCCCCCCCCCCCCAACCACACGAAGGATGCACGTCTTATTATATTATGTCACTCCTATTCATCATTCATCATTTATTACCATAACATTAAAATCACAAATAACATCAAATTACATCAAAAATCAGTAAGAAACAATCAGATAATTTACAACAACAGAAAAACGAAACGGTTATGGAGGAGACGGCTAGAAGGCCAAAAAGGCCTGTAAAGTGCCATCCCCTGAAGGCCAAATTTAAAACCTAAATATGACACCAACAATATTACCGGACAAGACAAAGGACAATGCTCAACAACAAAAAATCATCAAATAACCATAAAGTGAAATTGAAATAGTGCTCTAGAAAAAGAAAAAAATCAATTAATCGTAACTTGAAATGAAATAAGTTTTTGCTTGAATTTATTACGAAAATGTTTTACCGAATTTGAAATTTTGTATGAATTTTCGAGAGAGTTCCAAAGATGGAGGCAACTAGTGCGAACTAAGTGATCCGAAAATATTCTCTTATTTTTGGTTAGATTGAAGTTGTTACTATGTCTTGTCGAATAGTTGTGGATGTCAGAACGTTTTTTGAAGTAGTCTTTGAATGAAGAAGGTAACTCATTAACGGTGTATTTATACATAAATGTACCCAATTCAAGAGTATACATATCAGTGACTGTTAACATATTAAATTTGGCAAAAATTGGTCCAGTGTGACCTCTATAGTGACTACAAGAAGCAGTTCTTATTGCCCATTTTTGAAGCTTTTAAGCTTCAAAAATGGGCAATAAGAACCTACCTGTAAATCCTACCTGGACAAGATTGTTAAAACAATCTTGTCCAGGTAGGATTTACAAGTGTTTCCCCTACGGACGACCTAAAAAGGTCAAATTGTTAGAGGCTGATAGGGTGGAGAATTCAAAAGAATTGAGGTTGATTGGAGAATGTAAAAAGAGGGCTGCGGTTTTGCAAGTATTTCTGGAAAATACATTTCGTCTTGTTACAGATTTGGAAATTCTACAACAACTCTATATGCACATGCAGATTTGACAACCACAGCACACTGCAGCATAAAGGTTCACTGGTACATACACATAAGACCTCCCTATTGGATTGGAGACAGCTATAAGGGCCTAAGGCCCAGTGACTTAGTGACCAGGCCATCAAGAAAGCTAATAGGTGCCCACACATCCACACTGACTCCTTGTCTAATTGTCATGTCTTTTTAGGCCCTAATTATATCTTTCATTCAATGACAATACATGAATGCAATACAAAACGAGTGATACCAGATTTAAAACAATACAAAAGGTTGATAACTAATTCAAGGAGTATTTGCTTATCGATTGCGGTACAAATATTTAAATAAGATAAGTCAAGCGAATGGTATTAAATAACATTATGTGTGATTATGATTACTGTGACCTTCTCAAGGTTGTGTGATATGCCTGTGAATTATATGATTATTTTGACCTAAAGGGTTCAACAAAAGAAAGTATACAACTTTGTTTATGTCATTTTGAGTAATTTTCAATTTGTTGTTGACCAAACAGGCTAGATAGGCATTTAGATGAATCTTTTAGGCATAATTTGATACCAAATTTGCCCCCAAACAACAAAGATAAACCATGATTAGCACCATTTAAAGGAAAATATCCCATTTTCAAAAGTCGCATTTCCAATACACAGCACGAGAAGATTTGGTTAATCTGTCCATGTTCTACCCATCCATAACATTCCTTTACATTCAAATCCTTCACCCATGCATCAGTTTACATTTGAATTAGCCCGCGCATTGAGGGATATGCGCGGTGATCAGTACGGGATAAATACGGCATATGTGTGTGTTAACAATTGGCCCTTTCTTCTCGTGCTGTATATTGGAAATGCGACTTTTGAAAATGGGATATTTTCCTTTAATTGGTGCTAATCATGGTTTATCTTTGTTGTTAGGGGGCAAATTTGGTATCAAATTATGCCTAAAAGATTCATCTAAATGCCTATCTAGCCTGTTTGGTCAACAACAAATTGAAAATTACTCAAAATGACATAAACAAAGTTGTATACTTTCTTTTGTTGAACCCTTTATAAGGACCAGATGCACTATTTAAGGGAAGTGTTAACCCTTTTTTATGAAATTTAGCCAGAACTGTAACTTTTAAACCAATAATATAATTAATGTACATAAAAAGTATACAATTAGTTTAATGAAGTTAGTCGAAGAATCCATTTTTGGTGTCAAATTTCACAAGAAATAGTGATTTTTACATTTTTGCCCAAAAATCACTTTTTTTGGCACCAAAAATTTTCAGACAACCTAACAAAAACATTTTTTGATTAAAAAAATCCAAAATTTCACCAAAATCATCTAAAGTCAATTATCTGGGAGTGATTTTTTTTTTTTTTGCTTAAAATTTGTTTGTTTTGAAAATATTGACCAAAAAGTGCCAAAAATGAAAACATTTTTTAGTCAAATTTAATACCAAAAATGGATTCTCTGACTCATTTCATTACAAAAAATGTATACTTTTATGTACATCACATTTATAATTTAAAAGTTACAGTGCTTGATAAATTTGAAGCCAAACAGGGTTGACACCTCCCTATAATGCACTTTGCATGTTAAGTTGGTTTTGGGTACATGCATAAGGATTCAGCTGCTTAATTCATTAGTATGATGACGAATCTGATCACGAGACAAATCATACGATTCTGATTTTGTTTGTCGATTATACAACCAAAATTATGAAAAAGATGACAGGTGATAATTGGGTAAGCATGTTTGACCAACGATTTTCCAAACACCCTCTAAAGAAGTATTCCCTCTGAAGCCAACGTTCAGGCTTAAAATGAGTTTGTGTGTTTTACTCCCCAATTTGAACCAGAACCCCTAAATGGGTATTAAATAGAAAAGATTTTGGAAAGAGTACCCTTTTCCACTTGAAAAAGTACACCAACTGAGAGCAGTGGCCCGGGAAAGGGGGAAGGCAATCAATGATGTGTACCAATCATTTTTCAAACACCCTATATTACCTTATATTCACAATGAATTGAGGATTGCATGTTTTCTCCCCCATTTTAAACCCACTTACCAAGTAAAAATATTCCTTCTACATGGACGATTTGAGACCCCTTAACATGCGTAATGCACCCATCTAAAAACACCCCTTAAATAAGCGGACTGAGGTTTCAATGAATGAAAAACCATACAAAAACCCCACAAAAATCAGTCAATAGTCACCCACCCTTGGATATTTCCTGTTTCAATTATGATTAAGCTATGAGTTGTTTAAACTAATCAATTAATGTAATAGTGCAATAGCTTGAAGGCTTAAAGAGATAGACATGCAGGGTTAAGTCTGGGGCTTAATAATTAGTGACAACATATTTTGAACAGTTGGTGAAATCCACTGCGGCAAATAAGTGGCATCTTATTACAAGATGTACTGTACCATGATTCGGGAAAAGAAAGAAAAAAACTTCACTTTAGGGATTTCATTTTGATATTGCACATAACAATAGGATTGAAAGCATATTGTGTTATCCCATCGAGTTTGTCGCTTTAGAACCAAGATATTTGATCAATTTATAAATAAATGAATAAATAAAACGCTTTATTTTCTATTAGGGTCTACAGTACAATTCGTAAATTTGAGTCTTATGTTTAAAATGTATGATGGGTTTGCAAACGATGTTGTTTTTACAGGAACACCAAAAGAGTCAAATCATCAATGAAAAAAATCTGCAAGAGGCTGTGCAAGAAACCTTCCTGTATGGCAGTGTTGTGACCAAGTTACAAACCTCAGGTCACATGTCAAAACAAGGCTCTGACAGAGGTGACATTAGTCAAGTCAAAAAAAAAATTCTTTTCCATACTCCGACCATTTGCTAATAATCTGTTTAAGCAAAAGTCAAGTATTAAAGGTTGAATACAGCAATTACTTGAGATAGACTGCATGTTTACTATTCAACCTTTTGCTTATCAGTACAATTACACATCCAAGCAAGATTACGACGCAATCTGGTCAAGCAAAAGGTCTTTTTAAACGGTTATCTCCACAGCAATTACTTGAGCTAGACTGTTTACTAGTCGACCCTTTGCTTATAACAAACACATCCAAGTCAGATATAGATGGAATCGAAGGTTCACACAAATGGATGTTGCACCTTTCTTGAAGACAAAAAGGCATCATGACCACAATTCAAGTGTCTTTTCCAGTGTTGTGCCAAGTCTTTAAACATTATGACATGAGTTAAGCCATTCTTCAAATGGGTGGACACTTAGTCATTTGGTAAAGAGAAGCATCATCATTTACTCTAATAAACTTCTTTTTGTATTTGTTTTTACTAATTTTAGTGATGTATAAAACTCATAACCAGAAAGATAAAGACTGATTGACTTTATCAATTAGATTCTATCCAGATTTGTAATTTGTCCAGGTCTGTATAATTTCCATAGGCCATTTTTATCAATTAGATTGTTTAATATAAGCCCAATTGATGAAATACTTCATTTGGGCTCAGGGGTGGGCAAAGTCTATACCCGGGCAGTTTTCATGTATTAAAAAAATCAGAAATGTTCATGACATTTTTTACTTTTTGAGGGTCATTCAGGTATTTTCTCATTTTTATGATTTTATGATTGAAAAAACACACCAATTTGTCATAGTGTATTCAGGTATTTGTGGAAGCATATGTAAAAATATTCCAAAAAAAAGTTGTCGTTTCACTTCAACATCGTAACATACCTTCATGCTGTGATAAAGACACATCATTGACAAGCTTTGTTTGAGTCACGCCAAGTCAATTCAGGCATAGCATTTCTTACCTGTTGCTTCTAGCACCACAACCTTTGCCGATGGCATTTCTTTTAATACTGAATAGGCAGCTACTAGACCAGATAATCCTGCTCCTATAACCGCTACATCATATTCTTCAGCCATAATGTCTTTGTTGTTGCAAACCTGTGCCTGGAATATATATTTTACAAAACAAACGTTATTTCAAATTTCTAACATGTACAGTGCCTCCAATTTTCTTAGTTGTGAAGTAGGAGGACACACAAAATACGCCAAAAATGTATTTATTTCATTTTTGGCTATAAAAGGCATTAGATGCTCATAGGGCATCCAAATTCTGGGGGAAAAAAACATATTATTTCATCAAATGTTGGTATTTATGTGCTGAAATATAACTTGGTACGAGTTCCATTGACCCTTGCTATGCCACTGGGTCAGTGAGGGGCCTTAAATTGTATTCATACACTCTTGGTAGTGTCGAACCAATCAGAAAGCAAGAAACTAAAATACGCGGAGTGCATTGAAAGTGTCTAACGGCACTCCGCGTGCGCGCCGAACAATTCACGCACCATGCGTTTTGTTTTGATTCCTTGTTCTCGCAGCAAGGGTTCGCCGATTTTCACTGCGGGTGTTAGCAAACTTGTTAACATATTTTTATTTGTTAATAAATAGATCAAAAGTATGCTTAAAATTGTAAATTTTGATTCGTATAGTGTCGTGTATGAATTAGGTCAATAAATGCGTATGTCTTGTTTTGAGAGAAATGAGAAAAATCAATGCACTTGTTGTGAGCAAATCAACACCAGCGCAAGTGCATTGATTTTTCTCACTTCTCGAGATAAATACTCGATATAAATACTAGTAGGCCTACATGTCAATACATGTACCAACTATATGTTATTTAGTCAGGTGTCAGCTCAAACATTGTGTAATGGTTATGATAAAATCAAGACTCAAAGTGCAATCGTTGACCTTGAATCACATTGTAAATGAATGATGCAAAAGGGTAAGTCCACATTTGGACTTTGTAGATATTTCGCAAATCTAGAACCACAGCGTGCCTTCAACTTGACACGAACCAACAAAGTTTCTTTAATTGTATAACTACATTTCAGGTAAATTTGACTTTTAGACCTGTAGTGTAGCTCTGAAGAAAAGAATAAAACTAATACACCGTCGTGAGAGGGCAAGAACGTCGTAAGCGGGTCGTAAGTGACATTTTCCACCAAATTGAATTTCTAGTTATTATGCAAATATAGTCAAATCCACACATTTTAAGCTGTTTTTACCAACTGGTCTTGAAATTATAATTAAGTAATTCTTTTTTTAAATAATTAAAAGCTTGTTAAAACAAAAACTTAGTAAAATTGTCACTTACGACGTTCTTGCATTCCAACGACGAGAGTACAGAAACGGTAAAAAAATATATCAAAATCAGTACCGTATTAGACTGGGCTTGTAAAAAAGGGGTCATAACTTTTTTCTACATTCCAGAAGGGGGGGGGGGGGGGGGGGGTCATAACTTTTAAGTATCTAGGAAAGGAAGTCATGTTTTTTGGGGTTGTCACTTTCTTCTAGCTATTGGGGGGGGGGGGGGGCAACTGGACATAAATGAAATTCCCTCGACTCAGATTCTCCTCAATTCCCCCGATGTACCAACAAAATAATAGTAAAAGGTAGCCCCAATTTTGTTTGCAGTCACCACTCACCTGGTGAATTTCATGTAAGTGTGGGGGGGGGGTGTCAAAAAAATGCGCACGGTCAAAAAATTTGCAGTCCAAAAATTGTTGCACAGTCCAATAATCACACAGTCCAAAAAACAGCACAGTCAACAACTATACTCTGTTTGGCCATCTCGAGACAGTGACGTAACCGCGTATTCTACTAATTGCATCACATAACGCGCGCGAATACTCGCCGCGCTGGCGTACAAACACGAGCGTTGAAAGGCGGAAGATACACACGCGTGCGTAAAAGCTGCGCCTGTTCAGTTAAGTCACTGTCTCGAGATGGCCACACAGAGTATAATGGCCAATCCTCCGGGTTTTCATTAGTTTTCCCTATAACATTGTCCTTTATTTAGCCGACTGGCAGTAGTCTTATTTTGGAGCCCGACAACACAGGTGAATACAGGGACAAAAAAAACCTAAAAATGGGCCTCCGCTTCCCAGCTATTTACATGTATACGATAGGACGAGGTGTCTTACCGCCGAGTTGTCTCGGAGGCTGAGTTGTCTCGAAGGCCGAGTTGTCTCAAAATTCGAAGGCTGAGTTGTCTCAAAGGCCGAGTTGTCTCAAAGGCTGAGTTGTCTCCCCGGGGTGCTCAGTGGTCATTACAAGAGGGTATCATGCGCGTCCAAGAAATCACGTAATTAGGGTGGTTTTTGTAGCCAGGGCACGTTACGTACGTAACGTGTTTAGGGTATCAAAACAAGGAAAATCAGGAAAAAGGGTATACTTTAATACAATGGTCTTACGTATTTAGGGTCCTTATTTTCTTTATCTATGACATTTTTTAATAGCCGCGTTATATTCCTCAATCTGTTCCCGTCGCAATTCATCCTGGCAGCGGCCCTGTTCTGGCGATTTTTCAATCCTGCGCCTCTTCGTCCCGTTCTTCGTGTTGTGTAAAAAATGACGGGAATTCGGAGAATCCACATAGACTTTTAGCAAGTCTTGCCATTTATAGTATTCAACGGCAACAAAAGGGGTATCGTGCGTATGTTTAAAGTAGAATACGGCTTTCTCCTGGGGCTTGCTAAAGACTATTAAGCTTAGGATTCAAAATATACAAATTACGTGCTTGGGGTATGTTAGCATGGTTAGGGTATCAAGGTATTTGGATTACTTGTTTAGGGTATGAAAATACTGAAATGACTTGCTTAGGGTATGCAAAAACTGTCCTTACTTGTTTAGGGGGTACTTTTTCACATTTATGCAATTACTTATTTAGGGTACTTTTTTAAAGTCCTTGGACGCGCATGATACCCCCCTTGTAATGACCACTGAGCACCCCGGGGTTGTCTCAAAGGCCGAGTTGTCTCAAAGGCCGAGTTGTCTCAAGTCAAAGGCCGAGTTGTCTCAAAGGCCGAGTTGTCTCAAAGTCAAAGGCAAAGGCCGAGTTGTCTTGATTCCTACATTACATACATGAACATGTATGTAGCTCTATTTAGTACTTTACATAGACATTATATGGACGTACAATTTACATGCAATTGTAGTACATTATGATTATAAATAAGCTTACTTCGGTCACTCATTGTCGATCGGATAGTCAACTCTCAAACTTGATTTAGAAACTTACCTTCCTTTCTATTTGGATAAGACAAGACGGTGGGCGATGTGGATGGAGTACTGGAGTGACTGATACAGATAGCCCTGGGGATTACATGTACACACAGACTTAGTCAACTCGGCCACTACACACCCACCTGACTATCAGCTGACGACCCGCTGCTGTGATAAACCATGGACTTATAAGTCCATGGATAAACACAGCGCATAACCTTTGAACCTAGTACAGGGTGACCCAAAAAAATTAGGACTCTGTTTCATGACGGTGTAACTGTAATTCTTATTATAATCATGGGACCATGACCAATTTAGTCTCAATGTATAAAGCCCAATTTATTATTTAGATATCCTGAAAATATGAGATCAATCCGATGAAAAATAAGAAAACTAGCGTACTCAGGCGCGGATCCAGGGGGGGGGGGGGGGGGCGGAGGGGGCGCGCGCCCCCCGGTAAAAATCCGGACCAAAAAAAAAAAAAGGGGAAAAGAGAGAGGGAGAGGAAAGGGGGAAGGGGAAGAGAAAGGGAGAAAGAGCCTTTAATTGATCGACGGATTGGTGAATAAAATAACGTTGTATGTCGTGATATACACGTAGGCCTATATAGGCGGCCGCCCAACTTTTTTGTAAAGAAAGAAAAAAAGAAGGGGGAAAAAAGAGAAGAAACGGAGGAAAGGGATTGCTTTTCATAAAATATTGGTCAAAAGTATACACCAGATCGCAGCAAATGAGTTCGAAAATTGAAAAAATTTCTACTTCTGAGCCCAGACTCCCCCCTGTTCGAGCTTTTAAACCATGTATATTTAAATCAAGAATATATATCAGTTATGCTCAACTTCTTTCGTGTATCGAAAAAAACCAAAATATTTATTGGAAATGAAGAGGTGGCTTTTCAATAAAATGTTGGTCAAAAGTATACACCAGATCGCACCAAATGATTTTTAAAATTGATTTTTTTTTTTACTTCTAAGGGGGGCACAACCAGTCTCAGACACCCCCTGTTCGACCTTTAAACCATGTATATTTAAATCAAGAAAATATATCAGTTATGCTCAACTTCTTTCGTGTATTGATAAAAAAACAATATATTTAATGGAAATGAAGAGGTGGCTTTTCAATAAAATGTATAAAAAGTATACACCAGATCGCACCAAATTTGTTCGAAAATTGAAAAAAATGCTACTTCTGAGGGGGCACATCCCCCCTCAGACTCCCCCTGTTCGACCTTTTAAACCTAATTCAAGAAAATATATCAGTAATATGCTCACCTTCTTTCGTGTATTGATAAAAAACCAAAATATTTTATGGAAATGAAGATGTGGCTTTTCAATAAAATGTTGGTCAAAAGTATACACCAGATCGCACCAAATGAGTTCGAAAATTGAAAAAATGCTACTTCTGAGGGGGCACATCCCCCCTCAGACTCCCCCTGTTCGACCTTTTAAACCTAATTCAAGAAAATATATCAGTAATATGCTCACCTTCTTTCGTGTATTGATAAAAAACCAAAATATTTTATGGAAATGAAGATGTGGCTTTTCAATAAAATGTTGGTCAAAAGTATACACCAGATCGCACCAAATGAGTTCGAAAATTGAAAAAAATGCTACTTCTGAGGGGGCACATCCCCCCTCAGACTCCCCCTGTTCGACCTTTTAAACCTAATTCAAGAAAATATATCAGTAATATGCTCACCTTCTTTTGTGTATTGATAAAAAACCAAAATATTTTATGGAAATGAAGATGTGGCTTTTCAATAAAATTTTGGTCAAAAGTCTACACCAGATCGCACCAAATGAGTTCGAAAATTGAAAAAAAAATCTACTTCTGAGGGGGGCACATCCCCCCTCAGACTCCCCTGTTCGACCTTTTAAACCTAATTCACGAAATTATATCAGTAATATGCTCAACTTCTTTCGTGTATTGATAAAAAACAAAATATTTTATGGAAATGAAGAGGTGGCTTTTCAATAAAATTTTGGTCAAAAGTCTACACCAGATCGCACCAAATGAGTTCGAAAATTGAAAAATTTTCTACTTCGGAGGGGGGCACATCCCACCTCAGACTCCCCCCTGTCCGAGCAGAGCTCGGAGGGCGGTGCTGCGCACCGCATTGGATAGTCCACCAACACAAAATTTAAGATTTTTCATCTTCTTTTCAGCCCCCCGGTAAATTCAATCTCTGGCTCCGCCCCTGGTACTTTGTGTAAACTATCAGAACAGTCGCGAGTCGAGTAATTGTGCATTGCAATGGGTTCGAGAAACAAGCGGTTGGTCCCCGCACGAATTCGCCTGTTTACTCCAGCAGATTATGAGATTATATAGATCAGTAATTGACTCAAACCGATTGACTTAAATTAGCATAATAATCACTTGAGTACCCTGGACATCTTGAGAATGTTATTTGAAAATGTTTATATGACGTTAAAATGTATGGTTAGGATTTGGTCGGGAAAACATTTTAGAAAACATTTTTTAGTATCTTTGAAACGTTTGCAGTAGATAACAGTTAATGTTAAAAAAATGTTTATAAAATAATTGTTTACGATATTATTTAGAAATGTGCGTCAAACATTCTTTATATGTTTGATGAAAAGTTATCAATTAATAGGCCAAGTCTTTAGAAAATCATTGTATGCAAACATTTCAGCAACATTTTAAAAACATTTTAAAATGTTTTAAAAATGTTTAACAAACATTAGCAAACAAATGTTTTTCTAAACTATTTATATGACCTTTGTCATTGAAAAATGTTGTGAAAATGTTATGTGTTTGTTGGGATAACGAATTTGAATGTATGATAGAGCTATGAAGGACCTTTCAACATGTTCGTGTGAATGATAACAGCAAAACCATCCTACAAATACCTAGGCCTACTACATAAACTAAACACGATCAAATATGCCGACACTTTACTGCATGAATGAAATATAATCAATATAACGGGGGTCGTGTTTACAAGATAATCACTTCCTGTATAACAAGGCGTGGTGCATGACCCAGCCAAAGGGGAGCAAAATCCCGGGAGCAAAATTAATTGCACTACTCTGGGCTAAATCTATAAGCTTCTATAAGTCGATATAGGCCTAATCTCATAATCTGCTGGAGTAAACAGGCGAAGTCGTGCGGGGACCAACCGCTTGTGTTCGAGAACTGTTTAACAAAACTTTTTTAATTTGCACAGAATATGCATGCGCGGTATTGATTTGTGCCAGAATTAAATGGATTACCAAAGAGGGAATCAAAAACATTAATTTCCAACATTTTCTGTCCGCCCCCAGTCCCCTACGGGCCTATAGGGGCTTTCCTTTTCTTCAGTAGGGGGAGTGGTTGTTTCCAAATATCCTGGGGGTCATAGTTTTTTAAACAGAAAATAGGGGGGGGTCATGAAATTAATACTATTGTAATAGGGGGTCAAAGAAAATGTATAGTTAGGGGAATATGGGGCAACTGGACCGTGGGGCAAGTGGGCCGAAATGAAGGATTTTGTAATTGTATGGGCATACTTCTTTTGAACAGTACGACTTTTGTTGATACTTGACATATATCCTTACCTTCTACAATCCAACATTTGGAACTTTAGGGTATTTACACAAATTTCTCTTTTTGAAGCAGGTTATGTTTTTGTTTGGGATTTTTTCATTGGCAGTGATCTGTCTATCCAAAAATGTTTTGTTCTTGGTAGCAATCAGTGGCGTAACCAGCGGGGGGGCAGGGGGGGCGGGAGCCCCCCCACTTGGAACCCTTGCCCCCCCCCCCCCCCGCTTGCCCCCCCAAATGAAATCAAGTACGGCTGTAAAAAACAAAGTATACACCAAATCCCCCCCAATAATGACATCGTGTCGGTTGAGATTGGCAGGAATCATGGAATTATGATGGTCAAAAGTAGGCCTACACATATGAAAATATTTCGCGCGCTACGCGCGCATATGTCTTCCCAAAATGAAATATTCTTTGGTACAAGCTTGTTTAGAGCCAAAATGTAGCTCAATTGTCTAAAAAATATCTGTAAAGTCGAAAATTTTCGCGCGCTACGCGCGCATCTCTTGACTCAA
Organism: Ophiura sarsii; assembly: GCA_035610835.1. NCBI lineage: Eukaryota > Metazoa > Echinodermata > Ophiuroidea > Amphilepidida > Ophiuridae > Ophiura > Ophiura sarsii. Next base: position 11,369,592 of record CM069453.1, read on the forward strand.
CAAATCTTAGGAGCCCCCCCATTTCAAGTCGCTGCCCCTTCTTGCCCCCCCAAATGAAAAAGTCTAGTTACGCCACTGGTAGCAATGTTCATCAATTTCTGCCTACTTTTCTATCCAATTTGTATTCTAACATTGATAACATTTTTGACAAGTATTGTAAATCATATCTTAAAAAGGCTTGGACACATAGGTCAGGCCTAAAGAATTCTCAGTCCACAGTTCATTGAATTGTGTTTATGCTTTCAATTCATGCTCTGAAGTCCTCGTTTTACTTTTAATTTATTAGTAATTTTATATGTATGTTTATATTTTTGACTCTCTATTTTTATCCCACATCTGTATATATAGCCTTGGTGTTCATGGGTAAAATTGATGGTCTCATTTTTGTATATCTTTTTAAAATTTGTATGTATATTGTTATTTTTGTAAAAGAACGCACCGTTTTTAAAGACGTGTGCCGCTGTTGTAAAAGCGTATGTTCTAATAAATAAACTAAACTAAACTAAACATGTGATTTTTCTCCAGATCTTTGAAGCCAACTCCTTGAGTGAATGATTGAAAATTCACAGACAGTATGGGCGATATATGAAGATGGGTTTAGATCATGTTTAATGTAGGCCTACTTTATATGATCGACAGATATGCAACAGTAAATATAGGCTATACATGCAGTACTGTACAGTCGTCTTAAGATTCCTCTAGGTGCATATTGCATTTGATGGATGCTATATTGTAGTGTGCTTAGGGACTTTCCGAAATATGATTAAAACCATATGTTATGGTTGAAATGACCGTAAAATGGCGCATATTGCTAACTTGGGACATTAGTGGTTTGAATTTCCGATCAATATTATCATTTAAAGAATGCTTCAACTTAAATCATTATCACGGGTATTCATTTGGTAGAGTTATTAGTTTATGAATTTGCAAATAACACAAAGTACATCATTTCTTATTTTATCTAAAGACACTCGTCTACTTGTAGGACCCGAACGCCGTAATATTTGCGAATTCAAAGATACTCGCTGGCTAGGCTACAGAAATCTGTGTAATGGCTAAAAACAAAAATGCAGTTTTGCCTTTTTTTCTTAAATGTATTGAGTTATTGATTATTATGACAATGGTGGTATGTTTTAAAACATTTTGGCGTAAAATTTATAACGTCACAGGCGTGTTTGAATAATGTTTCATCTCGACAAAGTGCTACGTCATTTGTTGAGGCAAGTGGTCCGAAGGGGTATGGGGCAACTGGTCCGCCTGCAAAAACTTAATCAAAATTGTAAAATTCATTTTGAAAATTAGTTGTTATAGTGTCAATAAAACATGACTCGGTATTGAAATGTGAATAGAATATGAAATAATTCGCATTCTTTCTAGTTCTTAGACGTTTTGGGGCATTTCGGGTCTAATACCACCAAGGCTCAAGATAACAGTTTTTTTACCTGGAGCTACTTTTTTTCCAAAGTAGCGCCCGGATCATGGGATTTATTGAGAACCAGGAGCTACTTTCAGTCTACCGGAAGCTAACTTTTTATTAAATCGCATTGTCAAATCGAAATTCGATGTTTGGGCAAGCTTCCTGATCGTCAACGGGCGCTGGTTTGGACAAAATATCAGCGCTCGGTTGTTTACTTTCCAGCATTACCGGGCGCTATGGCAGGAGGACCGAGGGGTAAAAATCGCCCAGCGCCCGCTTATCTTGAGCCTTGAATACCACTATTTCTGATATTGAAGGATTACAATATGACATGAAATTGCTTTATAGAATGGTTTAAAACCTCGGTATTATGAATTACATCTTTATTATATTTTAAATGGTGTCTGTAAAGGTATTTGCTATGACGAAATATCATGATTTATGTATTTTATCCACTTCTTTTTGTGTATACATACAGTATTAACCGTTGGGTCATCATTGTCATATTGACTAACTTCCCCTGTAACATGAAAAGCTGGCTAAATATCAAGATGGTTTATTATAAGTACTAAATTATTATTATATGAAGTAAATAAAATCATTAAAGAAAGGGGTATATAGACAAATGTATGGGGCGTCTGCTTGCTTTGTACACCATTAGTATAACTGTTTCTGCTCTGCTTTGTACGCGTTTACCACGAAAACTGTATAAAACACGGGTTTCATGAGACCTGTATCCCTTTTACACGTTAAATAATATGAAAATGAGTTTGTAAAGAAAATACTGCCTAGTTCCCGTGTTGTCAATCAATGATTTCTGTGTATTCTAACCGTTGGAATATATAGGACCAGTTGCCCCAATGATGGGGTAACTGGTCCGTGCCAAGTAAAGTTTTTAGTTAGTGGTAATTGGCCTTTTGTTTGGATATTTTTTAACATTGATTATATATTATATGTTAACAGCTACATGGGTGATATTTTTATAGCAATTCCATAAATATTTACACGAGCTTTAAGGTTCTATATCATGAAATATGCTTAACCGGACCAGTTGCCCCATCCTCCCCTACAATACTGATTTCCTTTTGTGCGCGTTTTACGAAAAGATCACATAATTTACCTTTAACATACTGACATTTTTGCCCGCATTTTTGGCACGTTTCGCGCACATTTCTTCTACGTTTCAATTCAACATTGTAAAACAAAAGTTCGTCTCCGCCACCTTCGTTTGTTATCTATTTATTATAAATTACAGTTACAATACTGAAAAAAGTGCTTTGCGCGCATACATTTTCAGAGGTCAGAGAGAAATGATCAGGTAAAGGGGGGGGGGGGGGGGGGGGGGGAAGGGTTCCAGAATTAAGAAAAAAGGGGGAATGGAAAACAATTTCAGCCCCCGCCCCACCAAAGTATTAATTTGTATAAACGCTCCCTAAAAGGTGCAAGATAGATATGAATACCCTTCAATCTAGAAATATCAAGATTTATCAAAATATCTCTTCTTTTGTTTTTTACTATCCTTTCTGTGGGTGTACTTGGCCGGCGGTAGTCCGTAACGCGTAATGGCCCTGTCACAATGTTACGCCGCGAATATAGCTAAACGTGCCCGGTCGGACGTTTTTGGAATTTGTGGATGCTTTATAGATGTGTACATCATGTCCAGAGCAACGTAATACCCCTGTCAGTCTGTCACACATACGGCGATCAGGCCTTGCGCTCTCGTTGCGCTGACAAAAGTATCAAAAAGTATCAAATATATTCGTGTACTCGCTCTGTACTCTCCACGCCGACGCAGAGAACGTTATGAAAACGTATTGAGAAGCTACTATAGTAACGCAGACAGCGACTTATTAAAGCACTTATCACATTTCCGATCTTCAACATTGATTGTTAACTTTATTTAAATCCTATTAGAGAGCATTATCCTAGCTTAGCGTAATCTGATAACGCCACTTTTGTACAGCCATGGAAATAGTAGCGTGTATGTTGGCGGGGGTTTTGAACAGGTGTATCAATAACATTGTTGAAAAATCTAAATACATTAAAATGATAAAGTGATAGCATCATGATGTGTTTGTCCTTGCTCATATCGGTTCAACCAGAAAACCATATTGAATTATATGGATCACAACAAAAAATTTGATCGCTGTAGAAGAGTATATTTGGCTTTATAAAATTTGATTGTCTCTTGACAGCAATATTTACCGTGTGGTGCGGTACGTTATCGCAATGGAGTTTTAAAAATGTTTAACTGCCATTGCGGCAGTCTACGACGCATTGCGTTGACGCTAACGTTCTCCTATTTTGCCAAACAGCGCTGACCCGGCGGGACCTGCGATGAATTACCGTACAAAGCGGTTGAAGTAAGGCTACCGCATCGCATCGCACGGCGAGCGTCGCCTAGTGTGAACGAACCTGTACTGCAGTCGCAGAGGACAAGTAGTTTGTATGCGTCCTTGCTACATGTACGTCTCTGAAGTCCCAGCCAGTTTCCACTGCGTCACCGAGGGGTTCGAGGAGATCTTGATGCGCTTGGCTTGGCGTTTTGATAATATTTCAGCGTAATCCAAGCGCCGGCCTGATCGCAGCAGAATGTATAAGGGTTTTAGTGACCTTGATTTAAAAATGGACGATTTAGGTCAGTCGTCCGCGCTCTCACTGCGTGTTATTCATATTTTGATACTTTTTGAGCGCAGTGCAATCGCTGGCCTGATTGCCGTACGTGTGACAGGACCTTAACCTCCAGTCCAACAACATGTCTCACTTTCATCACATTGCAATTAAAGACTTGTACATTAGTGTCATTGAACGGTTTTAAAGAAAATCTGCTATAATAGGCCTTTATTGTGGGGGTGTTTGTTTGTATGTTTGTTTGTTTGTGATTTAATTATGTCTTCTGTTGTTTTCTATATAGGGCTGTCACACACCTAAGGCGATCACGCCTTGCGCTGAAAAAAGTACCAAAGCGCTCAAATTTCTAAAACAAGGTAGCTCTTTTAGTGCACTCCTATCCCGCTTAATGCTTATCACATTTTCCCGGCGTTCTTATGACAACCCATTGTGTTTCTACTTTAAAGTCTCACGGGCTCTCACTGAGCTTCCACTACCCTGTAAACGTTCTTAGTGCGTCCAAGTCGCTGTCTGCGTTAATACGTTGAAAAATACGTTTGCACAACGTTATATGCGTGTGCGCGGAAAGTACAGAGCGATAGCCCGAAGGTTATTAGATTTAAATCATCCCCCAAGTACAATACCAAACACCTGTCATGCCTGTTAAACTTATTGATCCAAGTGGTTGGACTGCATCCATGCATGTCTTCGTCTAACATGTCTAAAGGAATATTTGAACTAATGACCCCATGCAATCGCCCTATAAAGAGAGCCTCCTGCCTGCTTAGTCTGTTTCCGGGGTTTGACAAGTGAACAACATACATAGACCGACATAGCCACCATGGGAAGACTGAAAGCCAAGGCTTCAGCACCCAAGGGCAGCGCTCTGAACAGAACCACGAACATCCACGCTTTTTTTTGTTGCATGCTTTTGGATTTAACTTTTTTATTATTCAGCCTGCAGACATGGTTGAACCATCATTTTTTTTATTGTAAAGTACTTTGTTTCCAAGTATTCCATTTTCAAAGAGATAATTTTATTTTCAAAATTTTAATGAACATGCCTAACTTGGTTTGCCTTCTAGAAAGGAAGAGTCTATTCATACAACCTCGCTGACATGCACAAAACAAGCGCGGTGCGCTGGCGCTCAAGGGCGGCAATGGCAGCCCGAGTGGACAAACTACGGTATTGTAATGAACCTCGGTTTTTAAGCCCCTCGATTCATTTTTTTAAAAACGTTATAGAATATAGAATTATATTCTATCCAAGTATTTGTGCATATCTTATTACAATGACTATCGTTTTATATGGTTAGGCCCGCGATTTCAATACTGTTGTTAACAATAGGCCTAGGTCATAGCGTAGGCCTCGGTCATAGCGTAGGCCTCGCTATCAAATTTAGTTTGTGTTTTAATGAATACCACATTGTTGGTCAGAATACTGCGCCTCTTTTTGATGTTAAACTTGTGCCTATCATGAACCTTGAGACTAATGTTAAAAATGCAAGATCATATAAAAAGGTCAAATAAGCTTACTTGTCTAAAATCGGACTAAAGTTTTAGTCCACACATTTTGCACGATGCATGGTGAGTAGAATATTGTACATGTTATTAAGAAGTTTATATACATGATTTGTTGTCATAATTCTATATTGTATGTGCTCGATCAGTCCAAAGCTTAATTTATTATGCCTATGACGGCCCGATATTTTAGTCTATAAAAAAATACAGTCATAAATTCTGCGGCCGTTTTATGTTAAACCACTGTTGTTGATAAGCATAGATACTCACGATTTAAATCCTAGCTTAAATCCATAATTGAGTTATCTGATGTTGAAATTCGTCATACAAATTGAGTAAACAGTGTTTGTTTTGCACTCGTTAATTTAGACCAAAGGCTACTGGGCGCCACCATTTTTTAATTCAGATTCAAAGTTCAATGTTTCTAATTGGCGAAAGTTTTGTCTCAAGTATTTGGATGTTGAATGATTATGTTGAATAATTATATTACACGATAAATTCTATGTTTCTAAAGTTACTGAAATTGTTTTAGATGTTAAATTCCAACTTTTGACGTTGTTATAAATGTTTTATTCAGGGTCAATAATTTGATATTTGGGAACTTATTTTATATCTTATCAAAACGCTAATTGAGGTTATAGGTCAAATGAATTCAGCCTAGTCATGCGTGATCACTGAACTTCGGTCCAATCAGCGATTACATGTATATCACGCTAGGCGTGGACATTGTTAGTTAACCAATCACAGTCTTGTTGTCACATGCATAGTACAAATAATTGCGTCAGCCGATGAGTGACGGATGACGGTCGTGTTGTGATTGGTTGGAAGTTGTTATTGTGTTTGGAATAAATATTGCTAACAAAAATACTAGGCAGACGATAACTGGGCCTCAACTTGAGCAGTTGTGGATTGACGGAGCTCCCGTTTTGGTTGTATCTGACGCCGATTGGCGACGGCTATTGTAAAATGGATATTACATAAGTTGTATACGCGCACTGTGTCTAGAAGGAGGAGGAATATGTTGACAATAAATAAATATTACCGTGATTTGCAGCCTATAAGCAATGCTTTAAATGTGAGTTTTATACGAGATTGTTAAATGTATAAATAATGTTATATCAACAAGTAATGCTAGACTGTATCAGCCTACATTTACGGAGACACATAGTTTCACCGCAACTTAAATTTAAAGCCGTTTTCTACTACACAAAGTTGGGAGAAATAGCTCCACTCCGTGGATTTGAAATCATCTAAGAAACAGCACCATCATCAACTTCATCAGAAGAACACCTTACCAATCCAGGTAGACACAGGCCTATCCTCCATCCCCTTTTGCTCGACACCAGCAATTGCCCTATCGGCAAAATTATGCTGCATATTTCCTCCACCTCCCCGGTGACGGACGGGACAACTACACCACACAAGCACCTTACCAATCCAGGTAGACATACCCTCCATACCCTTTTGCTCGACACCAGCAATTGCCCTATCGGCAAAAGTATGCTGCATATTGCCTCCACCTCCCCGGTGACGGGCGGGACAACTAGTCAGAAGAACTACCTTACCAATCCAGGTAGATATTCCTCCATATCCCTTTGCTTTGTTCTCCTGAGAAAGACCAAGCAACTGTCCTATATCAGCAAGAATATTCCTCCAATTTCCTCCACGTCTCGTCAGCTGAAGGGAAAACTACACTCAAAAGATTTTACCTTACCAATCCAGGTAGACGTTTCCTCCTTACCCTTTGCTCGACGCATCTTTTCTCTCCTGAGAAAAGACCCAGCCACTACCCTACCATACCAGCAAGATTATCAGAATAGAAATCTTCTCTACTTCTAAGATTGCTCGAACAGAGATTTTCTCTATTTCCCTCCATATCCAAAATAGAGATTTGCTCTATTTCTCTCCAGACATCCAAAATAGAGATTTGCTCTATTTCTCTCCATATCTCCAAGAATAGAGATTTGCTCTATTTCTCTCCATATCTCCAAAATAGAGATTTGCTCTATTTCTCTCCATATCTCCAAAATAGAGATTTGCTCTATTTCTCTCCATATCTCAAAAGTAGAGATTTGCTCTATTTCTTCCCATACATCCAAAATAGAGATTTGCTCTATTTCTCTCCATATCTCCAAAATAGAGATTTGCTCTATTTCTCTCCATATCTCCAAAAATTTCTCTCCATATCTCCAAAATAGAGATTTGCTCTATTCTCTCCATATCTCCAAAATAGAGATTTGCTCTATTTCTCTCCATATCTCAAAAGTAGAGATTTGCTCTATTTCTTCCCATACATCCAAAATAGAGATTTGCTCTATTTCTCTCCATATCTCCAAAATAGAGATTTGCTCTATTTCTCTCCATATCTCCAAAAATAGAGATTTGCTCTATTTCTCTCCATATCTCCAAAATAGAGATTTGCTCTATTCTCTCCATATCTCCAAAATAGAGATTTGCTCTATTTCTCTCCATATCTCCAAAATAGAGATTTGCTCTATTTCTCTCCATATCTCAAGAGTAGAGATTTGCTCTATTTCTTCCCATACATCCAAAATAGAGATTTGCTCGATTTCTCTCCATATCTCCAAAATAGAGATTTGCTCTATTTCTCCCCATACATCCAAAGTAGAGATTTCTCCATTTCTCCTTATATCCAAAATAGAGATTTGCTCTATTTACCATCCACGTGTCCATAACAGAAATCTCGATAGTATAAGTCAGTGTAAAGTAGAGATTTCTCCATTTCTCCTTATATCCAAAAATAGAGATTTGCTCTATTCTCTCCATATCTCCAAAATAGAGATTTGCTCTATTTCTCTCCATATCTCCAAAATAGAGATTTGCTCTATTTCTCTCCATATCTCCAAAATAGAGATTTGCTCTATTTCTCCCCATACATCCAAAATAGAGATTTGCTCTATTTACCCTCCACGTGTCCATAACAGAAATCTCTCTAGTGTAAGTCAGTGTAAAGTAGAGATTTCTCCATTTCTCCTTATATCCAAACTAGAGATTTGCTCTATTCTCTCCATATCTCCAAAATAGAGATTTGCTCTATTTCTCTCCATATCTCCAAAATAGAGATTTGCTCTATTTCTCCCCATACATCCAAAATAGAGATTTGCTCTATTTACCCTCCACGTGTCCATAACAGAAATCTCTCTAGTGTAAGTCAGTGTAAAGTAGAGATTTCTCCATTTCTCCTTATATCCAAACTAGAGATTTGCTCTATTCTCTCCATATCTCCAAAATAGAGATTTGCTCTATTTCTCTCCATATCTCCAAAATAGAGATTTGCTCTATTTCTCTCCATATCTCCAAAATAGAGATTTGCTCTATTTCTCTCCATATCTCAAGAGTAGAGATTTGCTCTATTTCTTCCCATACATCCAAAATAGAGATTTGCTCGATTTCTCTCCATATCTCCAAAATAGAGATTTGCTCTATTTCTCCCCATGCATCCAAAGTAGAGATTTCTCCATTTCTCCTTATATCCAAAATAGAGATTTGCTCTATTTACCATCCACGTGTCCATAACAGAAATCTCGATAGTATAAGTCAGTGTAAAGTAGAGATTTCTCCATTTCTCCTTATATCCAAAATAGAGATTTGCTCTATTCTCTCCATATCTCCAAAATAGAGATTTGCTCTCAGTATTTCTCTCCATATCTCCAAAATAGAGATTTGCTCTATTCTCTCCATATCTCCAAAATAGAGATTTGCTCTATTTCTCTCCATATCTCCAAATAGAGATTTGCTCTATTTCTCTCCATATCTCCAAAATAGAGATTTGCTCTATTTCTCTCCATATCTCCAAAATAGAGATTTGCTCTATTCTCTCCATATCTCCAAAATAGAGATTTGCTCTATTTCTCTCCATATCTCCAAAATAGAGATTTGCTCTATTTCTCTCCATATCTCAAAAATAGAGATTTGCTCTATTTCTCTCCATACATCCAAAATAAAGATTTGCTCTATTTCTCTCCATACATCAAAAATAGAGATTTGCTCTATTTCTCTCCATATCTCCAAAATAGAGATTTGCTCTATTCTCTCCATATCTCCAAAATAGAGATTTGCTCTATTTCTCTCCATATCTCCAAAATAGAGATTTGCTCTATTTCTCTCCATATCTCCAAAATAGAGATTTGCTCTATTTCTCTCCATATCTCCAAAATAGAGATTTGCTCTATTCTCTCCATATCTCCAAAATAGAGATTTGCTCTATTTCTCTCCATATCATCCAAAATAGAGATTTGCTCTATTTCTCTCCATATCTCCAAAATAGAGATTTGCTCTATTTCTCCCCATACATCCAAAGTAGAGATTTCTCCATTTCTCCTTATATCCAAAATAGAGATTTGCTCTATTTACCATCCACGTGTCCATAGCAGAAATCTCGCTAGTATAAGTCAGTGTAAAGTAGAGATTTCTCCATTTCTCCTCATATCCAAAATAGAGATTTGCTCTATTTACCAGCCACGTGTCCACAACAGAAATCTCGCTATTGTAAGTCAGCGTAAAGTAGAGATTTCTCCATTTCTCCTTACACTACGAAAATGTATATCTTGAACCAATATACAAGGATGTATATTCTGTATGCTATTCGTGTATATTGGGGATGGCCATATACACCCATAGGGAGACGCACGCCCGATTTCTCAATTGTCATCAATACTTATGACATTTTCAATATTTTTACTATAAAATGTATATCTTGAACCAATATACAAGGATGCATATTCTGTATGCTATTCGTGTATATTGGGGATGGCCATATACACCCATAGGGAGACGCACGCCCGATTTCTCAATTGTAATAAATACTTATGACATTTTTAATATATTTACTACAAAATGTATATCTTGAACCAATATACAAGGATGCATATTCTGTATGCTATTCGTGTATATTGGGGATGGCCATATACACCCATAGGGAGACGCACGCCCGATTTCTCAATTGTCATCAATACTTATGACATTTTTAATATATTTACTACAAAATGTATATCTTGAACCAATATACAACTGTACAAGGATGCATATTCTGTATGAAATTCGTGTATAATATCCAAAATAGAGATTTGCTCTATTTCTCCTCATACATCCAAAATAGAGATTTGCTCTATTTCTCCCATACCTCCAAAATAGAGATTTGCTCTATTTCCCCCCATACATCCAAAATAGAGATTGTTCTATTTCTCTCCATACATCCAAAATAGAGATTTGCTCTATTTCTCCCATACCTCCAAAATAGAGATTTGCTCTATTTCCCCCATACATCCAAAATAGAGATTGTTCTATTTCTCTCCATATCTCCAAAATAGAGATTTGCTCTATTTTTCGCCATACATCCAAAATAGAGATTTGCTCTATTTCTCGTCATACATCCAAAATAGAGATTTGCTCTATTTCTCCTCATACATCCAAAATAGAGATTTGCTCTATTTCTCCCCATACCTCCAAAATAGAGATTTGCTCTATTTTCTCCCATACCTCCAAAATAGAGATTTGCTCTATTTTCCCCCATACCTCCAAAATAGAGATTGTTCTATTTTCTCCATATCTCCAAAATAGAGATTCGCTCTATTTCTCTCCGTACATCCCAAATAGAGATTTGCTCTATTTTTCCCTCCAAGGTTTTAGTCACGAATAGTAGAATGCCGACATGCTACCAGAATATTTTATAGTTTTGTGAGTTAAAGGGTTGAGTATTTCGAAATCCTTTTGAATTGAAATGCCATAATGGATTTTGCAAAGTGTTGACTAATTATACTATTATTGATTACTATTTGGTTGACTCTAAAACCATGAAAATCGCTACCAAAAACAACCTAGAAAATATCACCAGAACATTGGGAGAAATATCTAAAATTGTGAACCATCTCACTTTATAACATCTTGATCTACCAATACTCTCCATGACTTAAAGTTTGCTCAACTATCATCACGTGACAGCTCGGTTTTCGTTACAGTATGTAGAGATTGCTCACTCACGCCGAGTTTCACACACTGCCTATCGAGCTTCACTCGCTTTATGTCGAGTTTCTCACACTGCCTATCGAGTTTCACTCGCTATATGTGAGTTTAACCCTGCACTGCCTAACGATTTTTAATCCATATATGTCGAATTTCACAAACTATCTACTAATTTTACACCCGGTATGTATCGAGTTTGACACACACTACCTATCTAGTTTCACTCGCTGACTATCAAGTTTCAAATAATCATGGCGAAAAACTGAAAAACTTTTTGGTGAAAAATCAACATATTTGGTCAAAATTGATGCCAAATTTGGATTCTCTGATCCATTTCCTTTCCAAAAATACCTTTCTACATACCAAGTAATGTTATATTGATTTACCTGTATTGTAGTACGTATGTTATAACGCATCTGGTTTCCCGACGGGAAAAGAGACCGCAGCACCCTTCCCGAACACCCATGCTCTGTAATTCTTGGATGCAATCTCCAGACTCAATGTACACATTTCAAAACTCTGTAACCAGTCGATGTTACCCACTAAAGACATGAAAGAAAGGTCATATAGGTAAAGACGATGCCGATACTCGCACTTAGTTAATATGTTCAAGTTATTTGTGAATCTTGGTAATATAGTCCTTTTGTGCTAAAGTTTGCCGTGTTGTAGTGAAGTGCAAGTGACGGCCCTTGAGTCATCGTCTGGCCATAGTGTGCGTCTCCCATTAGTGTAACTTGTATACAAAACCACCATGATTGGTTGAAATGATACCAGATTGACGGGGAGGTCGCCGATAAGAGAAAACTCATAAAAGTTCGATGGATAGTAGAGGGATTTTCCAACACTTTGGTCACTCTGCATAACGTTGTTTCTAATGCTGTTGGTTTCGATTCCTTCACTCCTTGCAAGAGGGCTTAGAGTGAACCTGCGACCCCAATATTAGGATTTGGTCGGGAAAACATTTTAGAAAACAATTTTAACAATGTTTTAAAAATGTTTTTCCAAGATTTTTTCAGTATGTTCACCAAAATTTTGAATAAATGTTTTTAAGACATTGGCAAAAATGTTTTTTTGAAAATGTTTTCCCGACTTAATCCTAACCACATAAATTTTGACGTCATATAAACATTTTAAAATAACATTCTCATAATAATAATAATAATAATAATAATAAACAGGCATTTAAATGACGCATTTCAAACCGCAAGGAAACTCAATGCGCCGCACAAAGATAAAATCAATAAAATAACAAAGTGAACATCCTACGTATTGTGGAGTTACGCTGGTCAGGTAAAGGCCACTTCTCCACAGATGACCACCCCATATACTACTCAGGAAATAAGAAAGGAGGGAGCAAAGGTGTAGCTTTCATCACCAGCAAAATCATCTCAAAGTATGTCTTGGGCTACAACCCAGTCAGTGACAGGATCATCTCCATCAGATTCCAAGCTCGGCCTATTAACCTCTCAGTCATTCAAGTATATGCATCAACCTCCACTGCCTCTGATGAAGATCTGGAATGTTTTTACAGCCAACTGCAAGAAACTCTTGATGGCATTCCGAAGAGATATATCATCATGATAACAGGTGATTTCAACGCAAAAGTTGGAGAAGGCGTTCAAAGTGAAGACGAAACCATGGCCTTGGGCCCGCATGGCTTGAGAAGTAGAAACGAAAGAGGTACTTAGTACACTCGTGAATTTCTGTGTAGCAAACAGACTTACTATCACAAACACAATCTTCTAACAACACCCGAGACGGAAGTACACTTGGATATCTCCAAACGGCCTCACAAGAAACCAGATTGACTACATCCTCATCAGAAGTAGGTGGAAGTCTTCTATCAAGATAGCTAACACCCTGCCAGGAGCAGATATATAGGTAAGAGGTAGTGACCATCAACTTCTGATTGCTGATTTTCAAATCAAGTTAAAGATGACCAAAGGTGCTCCCAAACCCTGCAGATTTGATTTGCAGCATCTTGATGACAAATACAGAGTGGAGATCAGAAATCTGTTTCAAGAACTGATGGTTAGAGACGAGGAAACAACTCCTGATGAACTCTGGCTGGACATCAAAAACTCTATTCTCAACGCAGCAAAAAAACATGTTCCTAAAAAACCACATCATGGCTGTCACATGAAACCATCAACTTAGCAGATGAAAGACGCCAATTGAAGAAAGCTGGTCTGCAGGACAGTAACCTATAATATACAGAAGACTTTCAAGTGAGGTTCAATTGAACTCTAAGAGAGATAAGAATAAGCATATCCGACAGCATTGCCAAGAACTTGAGGATCACAGTTTCCACAAAAACAGCAGAGAGCTCTTTAGATGTATTAAAAACCATCACCTCAAAAAACGACAACTAGATTGGCTATCATCAAGGATGAGCAAGGAAAGGTCTTAACTGAGAGTGACGAAATCAAGGATCGTTGTAAAATCTACTGTGAAAATCTGTATGCGTCCCAAGAAGAGATAGATGACTCGCAGGATCTCCCCCGCCTCCACTAGGTGAAGATGAGCCTGATATTCTTCTATCTGAAGTTCAGGAAGCCATCAAGAAGTTAAAAAGTCAAAAAGCACCTGGTCTAGATGATATTCCAAGTGAGCTCCTGAAGCAAGCTGATCCCGCTAGTAATGTTCAATTTGTCAAAACAGGTCAATATTATCGGTAATGTGTTATTCAAGGAGCTAAACTTGTTGTCATTTGTTTATGTTACATTTAACACATATGAATAGCTTAGTTCCATAAGGCGCTAACTAACCTTTTGTTGTTGAAAAAATTGAGTTAGGTGCAGAACATGAAAGAGAGTTACAAAATACATATTTTGAACTTTGTTCTACATCTGTAGCATGTTCGGGTCCAAAGTTATGGCCCTGAATATAATTCACTATTTATTAAGCCCAAATGGTGGAAATATTGTTCTTTTATCATGGTAAAACATTGATAGGAATGGCCTTAATGAAATGCAATGAAGAAAACGTAAAATGTATGGATTATGTTTTGAAAATTGCACACGAACAAAATTGTTGTTAATTAAAAAAATGTCCCAAATTGTCCACATTTTCAGTTTTCTCACAAAATATCAAAAATTCATAATTAAAAAAAGTTGAAAAGGTATTTGAATGCGGTTTTCTGTTTTCAATGTGATTTGATATTGTCTTTCAGGTGGACATTATTTGGAAATAAAGATTGCTTGGTAAAGTGGTTTTCGAAAATTGGTCGAAACATTTTTGTTCCAAAAGGCGCTAACTCCACTGATTTCCGAAAATAAAGAAAGACATAGGAAATACATGTCAGTGAAAATCAAAAAAAAATGAAATCAAACTAATTTTTAAGCTTCCACGTATGGTATCTTTCATATGGCAGAAAAATAGTATAATCGAAGAAGTGCAACATACTCATTTTAAAAAAAACATTGCTTTTCTCCTATTTCACTTTTAGTGAGTTAGCGCCTTTTGGAACTAAGCTCTTCATATACATTTCCAATTGCAATGTGTCGGCACGTCTCGTAAGATTTTGAGCATTATTTGACATAAAAATATGTATATATACAGCAGCATATGTATGCACAACTCGAATTGCTTATAGTCGGCAATATGATTCAACACATAGGGTAGAGGTCACAGGTCACTAATAGGTATATCAAATAAGGTGGGATCGTTTCAAAAAATCCTTAAAATCGTGATACGTGTCTCTATTTTAAATAGAAGTTGTCAAAAAAACATAACATTTTTGGTATCATATTAAAGACAATTTATCCAGCTACCGAATAAAAAAAGAATTAAAGCCACATGTTTAGCAACAGTGAAGTTATCAATCTAAACGTCGAGTGAGTCAAGGGTGGGAGCTAGGGTGCATCTTCTCCCCCTTTATTTTTAATATGTCAATGGATTTGTCTGTCCCTAGTCTTAAAATGTTCCTATTGTCACAAAACTAACATGTGCCAAGTTTGAATTAATTTGGAAGTTGTCATGGGGGGCCACCGAGAACCTAAAGTTACAGTATGTGTTCTATGTAGGAAAGTTCGTTGACCCCTGTACAATTCCAATTAGAAGCCGATCGAACAATTTGAAGTAGCTGCCATATTAAAACCGTTTGGACTTAGAAGCTCAACTCTTGTGAGCTAATAGAACTGATAATCATCTTCGGATCTGCGATAAAAATTAACCGCCAATGAAATGAGCATGTGTGTTTTATTGTCAAAAGCGCCCCCAGCCCATATTCTGGGGGGAAATGTCTGTCTTATGTGAACCAAGTGCTATAATACTCTTATTTCACACTGAAAGTGGATAATATACATTGATTTAAAGTTGTTATACTGTTAACACAATCAGGACATCAACATTTGTAAAATTTGGGGTAAAATGACCACAAAATGCCAAATTTGGGGTAAAAATGACCACAAAATGCCAAATACATGAAATTATGGATCGCGAGGGCGTTTGTGCCATTAAACCACACATGCTCATTGTTAGCGATTATTTGTTGTTGCAGATTTGAAGATGATTATCAGTTCTATTAGCTCACAAGATTTGAGCTTCTAAGTCCAAACGGTTTTTGATATGGCAGCTACTTAAAATTGTTGGATCGGCTTCTAATTGGAATTGTACAGGGGTCAACGAACTTTCCTACATAGAACACATACTGTAACTTTAGGTTCTCGGTGGCCCCCCATGACAACTTCCAAATTAATTCAAACTTGGCACATGTTAGTTTTGTGACAATAGGAACATTTTAAGACTAGGGACAGACAAATCCATTGAAATAAGGGGAGAAGATGCACCCTAGTGGGAGCGGTGGATGAGGAGCCGGTGGATGAGGAGCCCATAGGTTTGTACACAAAATAGCGGAAAACTAGAACTTTTGAAATTGATGCCATTTTAAAAGTATACATAGGAAAGTTTTCAAACTTCTCATATGTGTTAATAACATGTGCCTGCTACTATGAATACTAATATTGAATTGTTATCTAGACATTCTCTACTAGAATATGATGTTCAATTCAGGGAGTGTTTTAATGTAAAAAATACACAGTTTTATTCATTTTATTGATTAAACAATGGCCAAATCGCAGTCTCTCTATTTCATTTGTGTGACTCTTCAGTCCTTTTCTACCCTGGGTAGTAAAACATTTAACTAAAAAAGCCAGAAGTGTTTCTTCACAGAATTGTTCATAGATTCATGAAAAATTTGCTATTTAGACCTATTTTGGACCACCCTGTATTCAAAATAAAAGGAACTTTAACGATATTCATGTAGTTCATTTTGATAATCATTTTCTTTTAAATTAAATGGTCCATGCTAACTAAATTTCATAGAATATTATATACAAACATTCATTTTATGCATTATTTCATCATAATTTTAGACACCCTGTACTTTTCCTGTGTACATTTTGGGCAAATGATTCTTAGCAAATTTGGTAGCACCTTCTGCGGTTGTTCTGATTTTGGTGACTATTTTCAGCTAAACCCTAATTGTACAAACTATCAAACTATTTTGTGAGGAGCAAAAACGATCAAATTGTTTATGTTCCACCCTGTAAAAATTGTACACACCCTGTATAATTTGATTCTTTTTTGCAAAAATAAAAAACCTTGAATCTTAAGCTTTCCAACAATATATAGTTTGTGGGTCATTAAGTATGTAAAACTTAAGTTTTGTCCCGTTTAATCAGAATTGGTGCATTTCTCAACATTATTAGAAGTGAAACTTTTTTGGGGACCAGTTTGTGACTTCTGACCACGAAGCAATGTCCAATCCATTGTAAAGTTGAATAGATAATCGGATTAGGTTATCTCGTTGTTATTCCTTCTCCTTCTACTATTTCAATGATTAAAATCATCGCTATACAGGCGCGTAGCCAGCATTGTCATTCCGGGGAGGGGGCAAACATCAATATCGTCCCTATTTTCTTTTTAGCAAGATTGCTAAAATTTTCGTAAAAGGTTGCCCCAACAAATTTTCTAGTCACTTACCT